>DWBC01000059.1:0-10842 GCA_018237325.1 Calydna sturnula
ATGGTGCGTTGCCAACCTGAGGCTAAGGTGATAAACCTCGTGCGTAAGTAACTGGCTACGCTGCCCTCCGAACCGGAACACGGAAGTGACGAACACTGACATTATGGCGGCAGGAAAAGGCAAGGCGGTGGTACCAAAACCCGGACGAGTCGTCGCTCTACTTTACCACCTCGTTAATGGTCACTGTGTTAGTGACTAATACTCTTTGCTCGCCTCTTACGAGCTGCCTAGGAGGGAAGCAGATGGTCTATTCTTCTAAGAGGTACCGGACCAACACGGGGAAAACTTTTCAACTGTTCTTAAGTAAAACAAGGTGTAAGTAATATTACTACTCATGTATTGATAAAACGATTTGTACGTATTTAACAAACATGGGTGAACCCGATACTGATAAACATAGTTTTATCTTTTCGTAGAAATAAAGGAAATAGAAATTTGAAGAAGCCGACAGTTAATGGTAATGAAAAATACTGACTTACTAGTAATATTAACAAGCTCATACATTTTGTACGATCAAATACGTATAAAAAATCTGAATTGTAGGTACCTAAGGTTAAATAATTAATTAGTAGCAATTAAAGTAAGTAAGTAAAAATTATAAAATTAACATCAAAATAGCTCTAATGTAAATTATAGATAAAAAAGCAGGAGCTAATACGGAAACATAATTTTAAATTAAAAAAAAATCATATTAAATGTGATAGTTGTAGATATCAACAAAATGAATAATATAAAATACGATATATTCTTTTGTATGTTTCATGTTTGTTTACGCGTAAATCGTAATGGATTAACTCGTAGCGATGCCGGTTCTAATTAGTATGACAAATTATAAATTCATGAAACCTGCCAGTTTGAAACTGAAGAGCAACGTTTTAAAACTAACGAAATAGCTACATAGCACGAAGATAAGCTGATAAATAACTACAATGCACGACAGATTGGAAACGCATTGGAAATCTACAATGTGACATTGGTATTCGGCTCGCGTGCAGGTATCGTCGATCTCACTGGAAATATCACGCCACGGGATTTTTTGTAATATGCTCATACATATAAAGGTCAAAAGCCAAGGCGTTTGATAAAAGGATAAAGGATGTCAGGTGTTCAGTCGCACGTACGTGTTGAGATGTATCGTAAGCCAGTATACTTAAGAAACTTGAACAATTTATTGAATCAGGCGCTACTGCGGAAATCCATGATTTCAATAACACGTTAAATAAGTATTAATTTGCAACGTTTCGCTAAAATGTGTTTATATTGTAGCACAACCGAAGTAATGAGTGGCATTTAGCGGTTGAAATTTTTCACGCTTGTCACTATCACACATCTTTTTCCACAATTTCATATTTAAAAACATCCTCACGAAGCTATCCAATAAAATAGACCTTTGTGTAATATAATCTTTCTTAATTTATTAAATACGTGAAAGTGTTGAGTTGAAATAGAAAGGTTTCCCAGCAAATAAATAATATCCGTTTATGTGTAATTATGGCAATAACTGAACACTTACTGCGAGTGACTCCATTAGGCACGGCATTCATTAATAACCCATTGTTCACTGTAACATCGTTAATGGAAACTTTACCAGGGTTTCCATAAAATATAGTAAAAACCTTCAGACGAGCCACAGTTGGCGAGGCAACTGCAGAAACAATGTCACATAACCACTACCTCTCTCACGGCCTGATCATTCATACACGCTACATTTTAAAGAAAGCACGCGAACTATAATCACAAATGAATATTATTTTTGTTATATTATAACTCTGCCGTCCTGCTCAGAGGATTGAGTGCCAGGGGTAACCATATGGTCCGGTTCGCCCTACCCTGAGGGAGGCTGGAAGATCGCTCCCAGTGAGGAGAAATAGCCTTGAGGCAGCAGCTTCCAATGGGGCTGTGAAACACAATTAGGCATAATTAGCAGAGGTCACGCAAAATGCAACGCTACAAATTATGACTTAAGGAAAATTCGTTGGAGGAAATCTTAAATCACGACATCACAGTTATTAAGCCCATAGAACTATGTACGCAAGTTTTAACGCTTCGGTCCCAAGAAGGGCTAGGAGGGCTTTTCCATCAGTTTGTTCAGTGGGCGTCACATACCACCACTCTAAATAACTTAAAAAATATGATAACCTCCTAATTTTATATTAAAAAAATACCAAAAATAACTAGTTACTCAGAAATCTAAGAGTACATAATTACAACATTAACAGTTACACATATTTTGAATCAGTTGGAAAACCCTCAGTAAATAGTATCGGAATTGGCAATGATATTACTATATACAAATATTACAATGTCACCAAGACGACATTCACTTTGGGCTTTCCAACAAACGGAGGTTTTCCCAAATTTTTAAGCAACAAAATTTCCTCATATTCTAAATTTTATTCTTAATTCTTTAAATCATTGTTTATTAGCTTGAATATGTTAACGACTACATCGTGCAATATACAGTGTTAAATATGAAGTTATACTCGTATTTAATATACTGTAACGCGTACATTTGTAAAACTTAAGGCAGAGGTACCACAGGTACGTCAAGTACGTCCACACTCTACATACATAACCAGTGTATACAGATACGCCTATAGATAGTGTTTTAGTTCGTCAACCAGACCCGTCACCTGTATGTCCTGTAGCTCATAGATTGGCTCATAGAGTTATTTTAAATCGACAACTATACAAGTAGGTGTGCACTTTTACAAAGTATTTGTCCGTATGTCTCATGGGAGTTATTATTAAAATACGAGTATTTGTAAGGTAACTGTTCTGGACCAGTACTAAGCCTGAGTGGCAACATTCGTAGCATTGCAAGAGCCGCATTAGGGCGCGCCGCGGATGCTCACTTGTCTATGGGTAATTACGAATTGATTGAGTCTATGGACGCATCCCGGATGGCGTGCCGATGGCATTAGACACGTTGTTTACGTTTACACACCAATAACACGTTCACGGGCGGTTCAAAATATTATAAAGTTGCACACATTGTTTAAAAACATTTGCACGCGTCATTTTAAGTAAATATAACGAACTTTTTTATATACGCCTAGTTATATGTACGAACATAAATTGTAGGTAGTAACTCATCCCTGACAACTTCCTTTATATCAAGACCGCGGCGCGGACATCGAATCTCGCACATTCACACTAACCACGCGATCTTATATAATTAACTTATTTTCACCAGAAACCATTTACCAGTGGCGGAAAAATTACAACTTAGGTACCTTAAAAAGAGTGTACTCATATCTAAAAGGTCGGCAACGCAGCTCCAATTCCTCTGCTATTGTGGCTGTTAATGGCCGATAGCGATCACTTACCATCAGGTGAGCCGCTAGCTCGTTGGCCTCTCGTCTTTAAAAAAAATCACTTTATTTCTCTACAACTACTTACATTTATTTATAAGTTAATAATTGTTGTACCTTAATTTTTTTTTATAATTAATAATTCAGTACGATGACCTAATCACGCCTGACGGAAAGCTATGAAGAAGTCTTATATGAGCTAGAAAATGCGTATTCACTCTTGCCTTAAAGATGTTCAGGTTGTACTGTTCGCGAAGTACCGACTTGTGAAGAGAGTTCCATTTCTTGCTGGTTCGTATAATAAAGGAGCTGGAAAATCTCTTAATACGAGTGCAGGGTATATCGTAACATACGGATGATAGCCCGCCGTACGTCTAGAGTCGTGACAGTAAAAAAGCTTGCTCTTTTTATTATGTTGAAATCGTAATATTCAGAACACCTAGTTAAATCACTTGACTAGAGTAACCATGACTTAGCGCCATTTAATAATGAATGGCCCGTATTTCTGTTTACAACCAATTATTCCCCATAAAAGTAAATGGTCTTGTTTTTAGTGCACGTAATTAATTGCTCTTGATCTGAAACATTCTTGACACCAATATAGATTATATCATCTAAAAACTCATCTCGAAAGCGTAGCGTATTTACGACACGAGTATACATATATCGTTGCGTTGCTTTAGTTTTTACTAAGGTGGCTTTTCCATCAAGCTATAAAATACCATCACATTATGACTAAAAGGGAACAAAGTTAAATTAAAATTCTTATTATATTATAATTGTTATGCAAATTCTTTAGATTCTATTTAATAATCTTGGACTTTTCTGCGATAAACAGATAGAATAATAACAAATAGATAATAGCAAATATTTAAATATAGAACGCCCTTTAGTACCTTCTACTTGCAGAACACCTAAAAAATCAATCGAGATACAAAAAAATAAAAAAAGGTAATAGAAGCTTTCAAAACGTATAATGAAGTGTAGCGGCCACGCAAATCTCAATTCTGTAATGCAGACTACGGCGCAAGATAAGTTCGTTGGAAAAAATCCTAAATCGCAGTATCACAGTTATTAAGCCCACAGAACTGTTTATACAAGTTCTAACGCTTGTCAGACGGGCCTCGGCCCCCAGGCAGCACACTTCATGTTAATTTTCGGCGTCACCGCCACCTCCACAAAATTTTTTTTAAGGATATCTTTCTAAAGTCTGAATTATTGAACGGGGAATTATTAAACGAGACAAAAATAAAAATAGCTTCTTTTTAGTCACTTCAAATGTTTCTAGACTTGTACAAACTAAATCATGTTACACCAAAGGTCGTTAGATGAAGATTCCTTTAATCTTATGTTCTTATACAAAAGAAACGTATCAGCGAGGCGATCTCGTGTTAATTGCATTCAATTAAACGCCAGTCGGGTTCTGTCCTTGCGCGCTTCCCACTGCTGAGTCGCTTTAAACTAATAAGAAAATTGGTAACAAACTGCGCAAAAGCTTGTTCTGTTTTCAGGCAAAGATCTAACACACACACAACCATTTAATTGAGTTACGTCCTTGTGAGCTTCCTATTGCCGTCAACTCGTAAATGCTTCTTAATAAGAAGATTGTTACTGGTTCAACATTAACAAACTGCGCATTACATTTTAGGCAAATGTCAAGAGTAAACCTTTACATTCGCTTTATTTTACTACTTGGGGAATGTGTTTAAATTAATATAGAAACGACTGTATTATTTAATCGGCTCAACGAAATCTACTCTCAGACTCAGGAACATCCACGATATCTATAGATATATCATAAAGAAAAGAGTTCGTTTGTTTAAACGCGGCTACCTCCGGAACTATTTGGGTGATTTGAAAAAATATTTTTGTTGGATAGAACATTTACCGAGAAAGGTTGTAAACTACATAACATTACGCTTCCACCGAAGAAAGGAGAACAGGAGAAGTATAATGGTACAAAGATGGAGGGAAAAAAGCGAAACGTGGGCTCCGGTCGGTTAGTCTATTCATATAACGCGACTGCCGAAGAATTAACAAATGCCAGGACAGCGATCAGCTAGCACGTAATTAGTATGTCACAAATAAAAGGCAAAGTTGATACTACAGTTGAACGATAGTGTTGAGGGAGGACAATGCACGCCCTTTAACGGAAGGGCGATAATTTGCGTCTCATCCCATTCATACTACGCAGTCATAAGTAATTTAACATAAATTATGTATTATGTGTTTAATATATTTTTTATAAATGCGATGGTGTCTAGACTGAGGAGCCAAGTTTCACTTGCCATGGTAGGCGAAACAAATGTGTTTACGAAACCGCGACTTTATTTAAGAATAATTTTATATCTAAGTTTGTATTATCACCCGTTCCAAATAAAAAGTTATAAAACGCGCCATAAATCACGAGGTTCCTGAGCAGCACCTTATCGACAACAAAACAATATGTAACACGAAGGCGTGATGCAACGCCTGTACACGAGCGAGAGTGCACTGATAACTAACATTTGTTTAGGTCGGCCGATAAACTCTGGTATTTTGTTATTAGAGTTTCGTTCCTCAATAGTACGAAAGTACCCCGTAGCGTGTGGGTAATTAGTATTTCATTTGCACTTCAAACTTAATAGAAATCTTACTAAACCGTAAACGCAATCAGGAAAAATTTTATTAATATTTTTTTAATGCTTGCAGTGTATAAGGGGAATTATAGTAACAACCCTACAGTACAAAAACAAACTTAGAATAAGAACAAGGATGTTCCTGATTGAACACTGCAAACGCTACTAACCTGGAACTATATTCCAAACCAGACCTACGCGTGTATTAGCCATTAGTGAATAAAGTAAGCATGAACATTTACATAGTGTTCGCGAGATGCAGTCAATCTGAAGCAGAACAACATTATGTAAGTCTTGACACGAGTTTAAACGAAACAGATTATATTATGAGCACGACGCATGACGGATGACTAAGACAAGGAGGGTCAGCCCAGCTGCCGGCAATTGAACAAACGAACCCGGCGCCACGGCTCGCTACCGAGATACTATCTAAGTAACTTCATCTAACACAAAGAAACAGTTTAATGAACTGCTCGTCAAATCCACGGCTTTTTTATTTAATACTAGCTAACACCAATTGGAAGTTATCGTCCTTCTGACGCCGTCTAAGAAAAAATAAAAATGGATTTATTTGTCAGAATTACTTTTTTTTATCTATTAATAAATCAAAAATATGATGACCCAATCATAGCATTCCCATAGCGCTTCAATATTAACACAATATAATTAGCGGAATATTGCAAAAAAATTTTTCTTCAATCTCTTTTTGAAATTATGGATTTTCGCAAAGTAACACCTGATTCAATAAGTTATATTAATAAATCATCAAGCTGAAATACACAACGATAATTTACTATTACAACGTAGGTATCCGCACAGGAAAGAATTCTGTGAATATACAACTCATATAAGGGTGAGTTAGTTTCTCTCTGCGTACCACATTAGAGATCTCGCGCAAAGATATATCATTATTATAGAAAGATAACATAATAAATAATATTCAGCACCATTAACACTAATTATTAATTGCCTGTGTTGTGAGTGTTAGTCGACGACTAATATTAATAAATATATTTATATAAATACAGATATAAATTTAATAAACACTAAAGCTCAAATACAAACATCTATGCTCACCACAAAAATTGTAGGCCTCTGCAGGGAATCGAACTTAATGCATCCTGGCGCGTATGTTACCGCTAGGCAATAGGTGTTAAAAATTAAAAATATAAATAATTGGGTTACGCCAAGAAAACAACTTGTATATCTTAATTATCTATTTTAATTGAATGTACTTAAAAGTGACAGAAATAGTTTAAACGAAAGCATTTTACAAATTAAATTTCTGTAACGAGCAAGACAAGTCGAGTAGTTATTTGGTTTTATCTTGCATTTATGTAACAATATTGTGAAGTGCCGATGTAACGTTACACTCCACAGCCTGTCCGATAAGTTCACTCATTCAACTACCTCTCCCAGTGTAAACATACCACGAGAATCCATGCTTAAGAGTCATTCATCATTCAGTCATTCACATCCATGCTTATGTCGGTTAAGAGTCAATGTGTTATAAAATAATTAGTAAATATATCCTTAATCTACCTACAATACATAAAGTGGGTACAAAATTTTCCCTTCACGGAATGTCCGCCGGTCATACAAAATAAATGTTTATAAATAGTTTATCACAATCCAAATACGGCGTTAAAGGGTTTAACCTAATTTTGTGTTAGCCAACGGCTTATCAGTGGCTATGTAATAATAAACGATCCTTATCTGTCCGTTTGTTTAGCCTTGACTAGAAACGGATGCTGCGATAGTTGAGTAAATATTAATATTTGTATCAAAATTTATACTATTCTTGGAATTTGCTCGGCTAAAACTTCAACATACAGGAAATCATGTTGCTGTAATTACAAGAAATAACGATCGTTCTTACATTATATTCACAAAAATATATTTCTTTTTCGATTCGGAATCTTCATACATAATCTTTAAACTAAATAACTAATAATAAGAATCTACATGTAAGTTGTAGAGCACGTTACTTGTATAAAACTATTCAAGTATATTAACAATCACATTAAATGTATGTGTTGAGTGGTGAAGCGTTAATACTCGTATAACAACAAATCCAATTGTAAATAACAATCAATTTGATTTACTCCATTTAGAAGTTCAACGGCCAGCGGCGGAATGTTTCTAAAAACTCTCGACAATGGTAACCCCATTTTATTGGAATACCTCGCTCAAGAAACAATATCGATCCATTTACTTTATTGAAGCTACGGCTACTACAATGGGAGATGCGGCTACCACAATGGCAGCTGCGGCTACTAAAATGGGAGCTGCGGCTACTATACTGGGAGCTGCGGATTCGATTCCCATTTTGGATTGTTGAGTAGGGAGTTCTTACAATGAATTGCAACAGATATTGCTTCAATCCGACGTTTGACACTGAAATAGGAACGACCAATGTAAACACCACGTACTTATATATATTTTATGTATTTGAATGCAAATACTCTAGAAGGTCGTAATCTCGGAGATCATTATAAAGTGAGGGTGAATATTTATTACAAGAATTTTAGAAGCTATTTCTATATTTTATTTTATTACACTTAAGATTAACTGATTCTATAAGTAAACTATTGAATGCAACTATTTTACATGAAAGTATGTCGATATATGAAAATACTATATCATACGAGTGTCAACTACCTGTCGTCGTATACGCATTGATTCAGTTTCTACTTTCCATAAACATAATAAAAAGTAAACGTAATACTTAAGATACAGTAAATTCTATGCAGTTTTACTTGGCAGATAACATGCGACAAAAAGTGAAGTAAACATAACTGTAGTTTGGACAATCAACAGGCATTGAGTAATATAAACGTAACATACGGACCGGACCGACCAGTCGCGTTATGATTTATTGTATTTATATATGTCAGATCAATTGATTTGGTTCGATGGTTAGTTCAATAACCATTAGCTTCGATATGACTCCAATAGCTTACTGATAATGTATTTAAAGAACATTAAAAATGATTCAGCTCAATAGAATTAGAGACAGTTCAATATAATCTGTCCAAATGTATTGTGTAAGTGGAGGAATAATAATTATTGTACCTATAATTTGTGTAACTAATTGACTTAATTTTAACATTTAATAATCGTTTATTGAAATAGTGCCATGACAATTTCATAGTTTTATTATGAAATTTGGTACCTGTATTAGTGCTTGCTCTGCTACGAATTTCATGATTATAAGTGAATAAGCCAGAAAATACACCTGTTTGGCTACTTCAAGCATTTAATAAGATTTGCTAAATATGGTAATAAGGTATTTTCCTTGAAGTCACGTAAGACGCCACGATATCATTCGCGGCACAGCTTACTACAGAGGTACTTGGTTCATCACCGATTGGTGACTCACTCGTGACTCGTGAATCATACTCTAATTGAACTCTAATCACTATTCATTTAAATATTTTCGTGTCGATTAAGGATTTATATGAGCTTGATGTCGTAAAAATGCAGTTCAAACTTCTATCTTATTGCATTGATTTTTCTGGTAAACCTTGTTGGCTTTCATGTTTCACACTTAAACAAAAAAAGCGACTGTTATTGCACCGCATTTACCTATTCCTCCTTCTGAAATGCACCAAAATGAACCAATCTACTTATTAAGTAACTTTGGTATATATGTTGTTTAAATGTAAAGGAATATTCATAGGTCGTTAAGAAAGGTATTTTTAGTTTAGGAATGCAGGAATCGGATCGGTTATTAAAAAGTTTGTATAAAATATTGTAATTTCGCTATGCCATTAAATTCGTAGGCGTTACCACATTTTCTAATAACATTTTGCTCGTGGATGGACAGCGACTTGACTCAGCAAAGCGTGGCGACTGCGGACTGCAGTTGGCGGTGAGTAAACCACAGCTAATCTCACAATACCATAACAATACTAGTTTATGAGCAAAGCTTTACAATTAACCAAAACTTTCTCAATTGTAATTAAAACAGCGGAGGTAACAATGGACTGATTAAACTAAACTATGTCTAAAACATTAAAATTGGCTGAGAATCCGCCGGCGAAAGTTGTTTCCAGTTAGAGAATAATCCATTATCTCCGCTCCACGCAAAGTCGCGTGTTTTCTCAAGGCTACATTCTGGAATTCTGACATACTCCTTGTTGATATAATTTGGATACACTTTCTGAAAGCAACGCATTGTTGATACACTTTCCATACACTTTCTTCTTACAATGAGGTATCGATGACTGCGAATCGTATTACGTGAATGATGCGTGAATGGGTGTCGTCAAATTATCTTTGTAATTTAGCGGTATCGAGTGTGGGTATTGATATAGGTATGTGGTTTGATCCAAGCTGTGTATTATCATTAGTAATTTTTTCTTATAATATTATCGGATTTGAATATATTGGTACCTAGTCTACGACCAGATAATACACTTTTTAGTCCAACGCAAATTCTTATGTACGTAGTACTAGTAATAAAAAAACATACTTCCGCGTCAGGCATACATATTCCATTAGTTCAAATTATTTATTTTATATTTTGCTATCCGTTTCCCGCGGCTCTGTCACGTTAAAACTTGTTAAATTTTAAAAAACGCCACTTATCTTCCAACATTTAACTTATAGATCAATCAGTTTTGGATACTTCATGAGGGCCCTTTCATAAATAACATTCAGCGTAAGGAAAAAGCGGAGCGTTCTTATCGTCAAGTCAAGGAATGAGTGTTTTATTTACAATCGAACAATGATAGTTAATATAATTGTACCTTAGATGTCTGAAATATTACATGTGCAAAAGCATGCTCTAATAATGTTATGTACCATCGCAGAATCGATTTAACCATAGTATTGTTGCGGACTACGGGTTCGAGATTTGTGATGGAAATGCCACTAAATAAATTAACACTTTATTACACAGTATC
>DWBC01000005.1:0-13699 GCA_018237325.1 Calydna sturnula
GCCTACGTGCCGGCGCCGCTGTACCCCGACCTGCTGGACCACCGCGACCTGCACGACACGGGCGCGCACGACGCGCTCGCCGTCTTCACCTGCATACTGGTCGGTGAGTAGGTCGATGTCGTTCGTCTATTACAGCGGCAGCGGGGTTACACGTTAATTTGCGGTCAAAATGTAGTTTTAATGTACAAGGGACTGAGAGTGTGTATTGTAGAAACAACTTTAGTGCGATTTTCAATGGCAATACTGCGACGCCAAGAAAAAAGTAGGTAGACCAATATGGTTTTTAAATACCAATATTGTTTCACCCACTCGCAGTACTTCAGTCATCCCGTGAACATGGGTGTTTTAGTACAACCAAAATATCGGGAGCTCAAAATTGAATCACGTTAGGAATCCCGTTTATTAAATATTATTAAGCTCACAGTAGTGGTCGCAAGTCTCATATAGTAGAGTACACCCAGTATTCGCGAAACAAGGTGATTTTGAATAATAAAGATATTTAAAATGAAACAGGTACAAAAATCCCTTTATGTTAATGTGGTTTATATGAAAAAATAAACATTATTTCCAGCGCGGCACTGCTTCTCTCTGGAAGACTTCGTCCGTCACGCGGCGTTACCGTCCCTGTTGAAAGCGTGCCGCGGAGGTGCGACGTTTCCGGCCAACGCCCCCCCGCCCGACGCCGGCGCCCGGCTCACGTGCCATCTACTGCTAAGGCTGTTCAAGACAGTCGACACGCCGCAACCAGGTACTGACTTATAGCATACGGACGACGAGAAAAATATTGAATTGGCGGTAAGTCCATTTTGTAGGAAATACGACTCTCCTTAATTTTAGCACGGCATACGCAATTAGTATTACTTTATTACAATGTGAACACTCCCCCCTAAAACAGTCCCTTGATTCTCGTATAATATAAAGATCGAAGTATATATGATGTCATATTTAAAACGGCAGTTTTTTGCAAGATAATCGAATTACATTTTTATATGATTTCTTCGGATTGATTTGCACGTTTTAAAGACAGACCTTGTTTCATGCGCAATAAGCTCCATTTTTGTAAAGGCTTTATAAATTAAGCTTCGATTCTATTGCGGTTTGTTACGCGAATAAGATCGCAGTTCCTCATCCCCGGTAGGCAACGCTAGCCAATCCAAATATCTTTTTATCTGTGTCAGGAGAGATACATAAATACAGACCCTTGTAGATCATAGCAGTAGTAAACGATATTTATTTGTTTTAAAATAAATTGCATATAATTTTTGCGTAGTGACCCATCTGTGAGTTTAGTTCTTTCGTTTAACTTTTTGCTGCTGCCCCAATATGTATACATGTCACTCCATACTTTATTCACAGCTATCTCTAAAAATTTAAGAATATTTAAATACTTGACTTTTATAAGCATTCGTTTACCTAACTGCAGAATAATATAAATAAAATTATACGAATTGTACTGATCCCAAAATCAATAAATTATTTTCTAGGGTTTGTTGAGTTTGAAAACACTCGTAATGTTTTCAAAACCGTGCGACCCGTGCAGCTATTATGCTACGCAGGGTACGGTGTAGAGTATCCTGTGAAATATTTGGACATATTTCTACAATGTGTGACTATGTGTGTGCAGGTTTATACAGCGTGTCCCTGTCCCCGGGCCCGGGCAACGGCGGCGCAGGCGTGCGGCTGTCCTGCGACCGCCACCTGCTGGCGGCCGCACACAAAAACATCGGCCTCGGACCCGTGCTTGCCACACTTAAGGCGATACTCGGTACGTTGCTGTATCATCTATACCACGTTAAGATTGTACTACTGGTAATATTTTATTACAAAATCAGTTCACAAATGTCGGACTTAACGCTACGTGCATGCTCTATCAGATTTCTAGATAATTAGCTACTAACAATTATATATTTACAAATCGTAGATAAACCCTCACGGTTATTCGGCACATTACAACTCATCGTCACATAGGCAACACCTTATTCTCAACAAAATCTTTTTAAGTTTGATCCTTGTAAGTTTTCTTGGTCAATGGTCCGGACTTCTCACAGTCATTTATATCAGTATAAAAATTAAAATTAATGGTAACCTTTAAGAGCCATTTCGCAAATCTCGCTCCGTAAAGTTTAGGTAAATTTTGTAACTTGCGCGCCAAATCGCGCGACGACTAGACAAAGTCTTGGTACATTTTATTCTAAAATTATGTTTACATATTTATTTTAAAAATATATTTTTCTTGATCAGATAAATGTAATGTTTTACATTGTAAGATTTATTTCATTATTTTTTGCGAAGTTAATTAATATTTTAATTAAATAAACTACAAAATACGTCGATCCGCCATTTTGTGCCAAATGTCACGCAAACTTTTCATTTACGGATATATGTCGCCTGGAGCGTATTAGCGGAAAATGTAAATCTAAGAGTGTGTGTGTGGTTATGTGTTTAAAATATATGTAAGTTTGTAGCACGTGTGTGTTAATACGAACCAAATATTATCCTGTTATAAGTATGCATGTCATATATAGTCAAATTTATTCGTTTTTCAGACTCATCTGCTCCAAGACTTTTTAAGCAATCTACAATAGCATATATTAATACCATATACTTTTCTGCAGTGTTTACGTTTGGTTTTCTTTGCTCTGTGGATACGACGAATGCTTGTTTTTCTAGTGGTGGGTGATTTAACAACTCGTGATGGTGGGAAACCAAGTGGGAAAAAATCAAGTGAACTGTCTCACATACTTGGAACTAGCGATGCTGTTCCAAACGATTCGCAGCTCGATATGATATCGTAAGTTTTATTTAACATTACTATTTCAATTATTTTATTTGTCATTAGATCATCTGGAAATATTATAAACATATAAACGTTAATGTTTTTTTTTATTAATTTTCATTACTAAGGGGGTCTCACTTCGTAGTTTAGATTTCGACAACGTTGCGTAGGCTAATAGCATATAAACATCACTCACGGGCCACGGTTCAGATGTATGTCAGTCGCGAGGAGACGTGCGTATTTTTAATTAACCCTACGCTACGAAGCCGTGTTTTTTAGCGACTCTCAAGGTTTTTTGAGCGTAAAATTTATGATGTTAGGTTTCAATTTCTCTTGCACGGGTCTGGCAGTTCGAGCCATGGGCAACTTTTTGTACCTAACCTCGCGTTATGTTGGAAATTGATTACTTATTCTGTACCATATTTTGTATAGCATAGGAAGTCAAATAAGCTGGCGAATCCCCTAACGGTGAAAGAAAACCGGCGCCTATAGACACCAAGGATTTTAATGGTGCGTTGCCAACCTGTGGATAAGATGTCAAACCTCGTACGTAAGTTCATTGACTACTGGACTGGATCATCATTGGGGGTATTACGCTGTTACTCCGATGATATTACCTGTATATTGCTATTTAAGGCTGAGATATTAGGCCTTATGTAAGTGTTTCACAATAAAAAGTAAATTTTTTTTTGCAGCAATAACAATTGGATCATACTCGTCTACTGATTGATGATTGTTACCAAATTTTTGTCTGAATAATATACTACTAAAATCGGGTTTTCTATTATTTGTTGTTTCAGCGTGATGTGCTTGAGTTTTAGCAATTTTATTTAGACAAAACCATGTACTGAAGAGCATTATCACTGTGCCACACAAGATGCATAAAATTGCTTTATCATTTTAAAATTTAATTTAATTTGTGTTTTTTTTTATCTTAATTGTGTACATATATATTATTCATTTTCTTACCATCTTGTTGTGTTACTTATTTGAGATTTATATTTTTTTAAACATAAAATGCTACTATACTGCAACAATAAGTACTTATGCACTCAACACTACGGACTCGACGACGTTTCGTCCTGAATCCCAAGACATCCTCAGGAGTAGACACCGCATGCGACAAAAGTCGAATACAGCATTTTGTATTCGACTTGCGGTGTCTACTCCTGAGGATGTCCTGGGGATTCAGGACTAAACGTCGTCGAGTGCATAAGTACTTATTGTTGCAACTACTTGGTAACAATATTTTTTCGCGGGAAATTGCAAAGCTACTATACTCCATTTGAAGCAATTGAACAGATAGACAAACTTGATAATTTCGGACAATGGGTAATAAAACATTGTCAATAACTAAATATACATTTTGTTGCGTTTTGTGTAGTAGAGAAAAATCACACTGAAGAATATAAACGATAATAATTTATTTTATAAAACGTATTAACATATACGAACACTTAATTTAAATATGTAATATATTATCTTTTATCCTTAGGATGGTAGATACAGAGAGTGGGGGCCATAGAACTCCTAGGTTTGTTATTTTAATTTTATGAGTTATGCGCACATTCACCTACCATAAAATCACAAGACATGTGATCGTTCTCCATCTCACTTCACCCTGATTCATTCCTTAACTCCACTAATTTTCAATATTATAATATGGTTTTCAGAGAAGTGACTTATTTATCAAATTTTATGTCAAGAAATGTAAATGCGACTAAAATCCTATGTGTATACTACCTTAGACGTAAATAGCTTAGTGTTAAAACGACTATGTTTAAAACAATTTCAAATTATGTGTGTTTAACATTTAAGGTGTCTGTTTTGTTTAAAAATTTATAGATTAGGCATTATTATTAAATTTTGAAACTACAGTTAAGAACGCTTAAAAATCTCAATACTAAGTTATTTAACACGTTTATGCTTAAAATTTATATTTGGATTAATGAATACATTTTTAATATTTGTTTAGATTCTCAATCAAATGATCACATAATTATCATTCTTAGTTTACACGCAGAAAAGGACAGAACTCTATTATTTTTTATTTTATTACCAAGCTCTTAAAATGCTTTATTGACCTAGTAAAGCCAGAATTACACCAACCTACCAAATTTGGTTAGAATCAAAACTCTATTCCTCAGAAGTTATTGCCAAACTTACAAGAAAAATAACATTTGTGCTTTAAAAATATGTTTTGTGCGACAATGTTTCAATATTTGATGTGGATGCCCATTCTATATTAAACAGTCATAAAATGCGTATGGTTTTGTTTTTATTCTATTGGTGCTATGTTTCTGTCGCTACTTCTATTTCATCTCATTAATTGTATTACATAATTTTTGTGAGCCAGCTTTGAGTAAGACCTCTAGGACACTTGTTACAAGCAAATTTTCTCACTCCTTTTCTCGAGAGATATTAATTAATTTTTTTATAGACTTTATTTAAATTGGACATTGTTAAAAAGATCCAGAATAAACAACAACACCTGCATTTAAATTTAGTAGTTCTGATCGCCATAAATATTTGAAGGAATAATATTGCGTGCAATAGGAGGCAAGTAATATGTCGTAAAATTTACAGAAAAAAAGTTAGTATAAACTTAAAACTTTTAACTGAAACTCACTGAATAATGTTTAAAGTGCGTATGTTTAAACATTTGAATGATGAAGAATAGTTTTTAGGCAAATGATTTTTACACATTACAGAAAATCTACAATTTTGTCTATGTTCTTCAATTTGTCTATATCCTATTGAGACTATTTTTGGCAACAATTTAATATGTCAGCCAAATTAATTATCATAAAAATCGTATTAATCCGAAAAGCTTATTAGCGGAAGCGGATTACTACGAATAAATCAAAACAATACCTTTTCAAGTGTGTTTTAGGTCTTATTCAATTCAAACTCCACAATAAACTTACATAAGACTTAAGTTTTTTTGTTCTATTTCTCGCTCATTTTGTAAAATATTACTAATTATTTCCAAGGGAATCATGGATCACTTAAATTTCTTTATTTTTGTTTCTGGTATACACGACTTCAAAGATTAATTTTAATCAATTTGCTATGGAGACCATGAAAGCAAATTTCTGAAGGAATAACTATTGCGGTAAACGCAATATAAGTTTAATAAAAAGGTGTCAAAGTATATACAATTACGTATGCTAAATGAACTCTTTTATTCGTTAAATATTATGATTTCGTGAAATAACAATTAATAATCAACTAAATTAATGATTATATCGTGGTTCGTGAATGATTTTGGAATGTGCAATTTATAGGATAATATGCAAATACATAATATCGTTCTAATACACTTCGGTTGTAGTCATATATTTTTAATTAATTGCAAATACTTAACAAAAATAATTAAAAAAGCGAATATAAATATGACGGTCAAGAACATTGTAGTTACGTTCTTTTCTTGTAATTATAAAAGTATTTATTTAGTGATTACTGAGTGTTTAGTGTGTTTGGTGTATCTGTAAATGCATATTTATTTCAATACATTTCTGGCCAAGATATTGGTGGTCTTACTATATAACTCATGTATTTTAAATTAACTTAGCTTTTCTAGTCATGTCATAAAAGGGGCCTTAACGTTATCATTGTGTGGGGTTACACTATATTGTATAATTTTATTAAAATATGTCGACACCAACGCTTTTTGTGAGTCTATATTGCATTAATGTTAATAGGGGCAATGGTGGTGTGGGGTCAACGTTACTGGACTCTTCACAGTCGTTGTCGTCGCTGGCTAGACGAGTGCTGGCCGACATATGTTCTGAAGAGTGGGTGTTGCAGAAATTTCTACAGAATCCGGATGAACTATACGATCCTGATATGTTGCTAGACTCGATGCTCACATCGAGACAATCTCAAAGGTATTACACAATTTAATATTTTTTATGTTATTTGGCAAGTAATAGTTCTTTGTTGTATAGTTTTTTGGATGTGAGATCAAGGTGTAAAAACACTTGCCCGATTTCACCAACAACTGAACAGGCAGGTATAATCACGCATAATCAACCCAACATTGTTCCTTCCTGTGAGGACATGCAGTCTTATGTGAGTATGTGCTGTAGGAGTAGGTGTATGTGTTTATTTAAATGACACTATCAATATTGCAGACAGATGATATCACTGTGTAAAGTGTGTAACACTCAAATCTGTAGTTTTTATTGTACTGTGTTTTAGATTACTACACATGATATGCTACCCGGACTCCGCTAGCCATACACAACCTGATCTTGATCAGAAAACTATGATCACTCGTTTGTTAGAGGTAATTTTTTTTAATGTTTTCAAGAAATACAATTAATATAACTTTGCAGCAATATTAACTTAAAAGCTAAGCTAATAATTATGTTTAATTTGTTCTTTATTTCTATATACTTATTGAGTTGTGTCGCCGTCCTTTAAGGGAAGATACCCTCCTCTATTGAAGGCACTCAAGTCATATTAGTTCGGAAACACCACCGCTGGCAACTGGTTCCATGTAGTTGTGCGTAGTAGAAAATTCCTTTGAAAACGCGTATTCGAATATGCGTATTTCGTTGCGTAGTTATAAAGATTTAAACACACACAAGGACAGACAGAGAAAGCGACTTTGCTTGAACGTAGTGATAAGGATAGAAGATTTAAAAGCATTTATTGCTAGCTCTATTTGAAAATTGCTGGTTTAAATTGAATGCAAAGGAATCTGCAAAATTTCACCAAACAAGCAGTAAATCTATCCGTCTGACACGATAATGCCGCTTTCACATTCGACGTATGTAACGTACGGTTGGACAAAGATCTGTTTGATCAATTATTTGTTTTACAGAAAATGCATTACCTCGTATTTCTGTACAAATATTCGTTTTGCTTGAAAATGTTACCTTTAAATTTTTTGTTAAACTAAATGGTACGCAAGTTCGGCCACAGTTAAACACCTTTTTCAACATCGTCCGGGTTTTGGTGCCACTGCCTTATCTTTTGTGATTATAATGCCTGTACTTGTCACAACTGTATTTATTTTCTTTGTGAATTATGAAAACTCTGTATTGCCAATCTGGTGTCTTGGGCTTGTTCTACGCTGCTCTCCTCTACATGACCTTATTTTTTTCAACAATCTAAGGTCACGTAGTTTATAATTTTTGAAAATTCTTATATATATTTTATATATATATTTTCAGTAGGTACCTATCACTCTTCAAAATGTATACATAGGTGCGATTCGAGGAACAAATTTGCATTTTTTACCGTAACAAAAAGGTGCGAGGAATAGTTTGGCTAAGCTTCGTAAGATCATGTTCTAAATGGTTCTTAGAGCAACCATAAGCAGGAATAAATCGCACAGAAAGAGTTTTTTCTAGTAAATTTATCGCCCTTGGCTCTCAAATCAAATTCCCTTTTTTTAAGCAAAGATTTGGGATGGATAGGCTAGTTTTATCCCACAAAAAATATTATAACTTGCAATAACAAACTTGCGCCCTTGATTCACGTTTTATTTCAAAATCGAAGCGTAACCGAGGCGTAAAAGGCGGCATATTTAAATTTGTAGGCGTTAAGGTCTCTTTTTGCAAAATATTTAAATGACTTATCTAACGTTCTACCCCGAGTTTCGTTTATGTGCATTGGTATATGTTTTGAAAAAAAGACTTTGTGTCATACGTGCTATGCTCCATTTCTGTATAGATAAGTTTAGCTTCGATTCTATTGCTGTTTGTTATGTGAATCAAGGCTCTGGTGTAGCCCAGTGTTCTTAAAGTGTGGGTCGCGAAACCTCTGCAGTGGGCTCGTAAGTGGTCGAGAGAGCTACGATCATATAGTTTCTATAATATCTCAAATAAGGGGTAGTAATAAATGTAAACGAACTTATTCCAACGCCTAGTCGGGAGATCGCAAAATATGCTACGAGAACCGTGCTAAGAAAAAGTTTAAAAAACACTGGGCTACACAGCATACGTAGCTCTAGCAGCTTGTATATCTTTTGTTTACATCAATTTTAATACATTGTTTTGTGTTCTTTTGATCCTCCGCGAAGAAAAGGTATCTTGTGTAAACATCGGCCTTTGAAATTTATTTACTTTACCTTTGTTTGTGCCTGGAAACGGTTGCGATGTTAACAGTTCCACTTTATTACGTTGTTATTTTGTTAACTTGTTGTCCGTGGCTCGTCCGGGTTTCGGTACCACCGCCTTGCCTTTTCCTGCCGCCATAATGTCAGTGCTCGTCACTGCCATGTTCCGGTTCTTACGCACGAGGCTTAACACACTAGCCTCAGGTTGGCAATGCACCATTAACATCTTTGGTTATCTCTTACCATCAGGGGAGCCACAGGCTTGTTCGCCTTCCTATACTAAAAAAAATAGTAGCTATTCTTAGATACAGTGAAATAAGGTTAATGGACTCTGGTAAAATAAGGAACCTCTGTTAGCTATAATCAATAAGAGATTCCGACAATTATAGCTGTTACTGCGTAATTCCGAACAATATTAATTGAGATTTGACGGCTTTTTTATATAAGTGTCTTTTAAAACATGACAACAGGCTATAGACCTAACCTAGTCTGGTGTAAAGTTATTATGTGGTCTCTAAATAAACCATCATCTAAATATGTGTAGAACAATATGTATTAATGTTCCCCAACTCAATTGTTATGTAGAATAGAGAACGTATATTTGGGTAGTATCAACAGGTATTCTAGATGAAAATAGCTCTGTCTCGGCGGTAGAATTGCGGCATTTATATGGGACAATAGCCAGCGCTATTGCATCCTACCCTCGTATAATTCTGACCATTAATGAAGTGCGTTCACATTAAATTTGTTAGCATATTTACGATATTCGTTTGTTTTATTTTAAAAAATATTGGTATGTAATTTGTTCCTAGTGTCTGAGTTGAGATTTAATTTACACCAGATAGTACATCGAATGTCTATGTGTGTACACTGCCATGAGACTTAGTTGCAAATGTAGTAACGGTGTCGGCCTAGTTTGTGTTTCCGACACAGGTTTGCCAAATTTCAAACTTGAGCAGATTCACATTTCAAATCTGGGAATGTGGATTGCACCACACTGGATTTCAATCAGTGTAGATATGTTCCACGTGAAGACGGCAAATACACTTGAACCGGTAAACCTCTATACCAATGTCGACAAAAAAATTGCCTACAATAATGACGACATTTATGTCGAGTTGTCGAGTGTCAGTATCGTCGTGTATACTTACATTTAGTCCATCGGTATTAGGGAATTTACTAAATAGATAAACAATAAACATAACGTTATCCGTATTCCCAGTTCGATTCGTTTTATTTAATTGATACGGTCACTGGGCGTTGTTTTATGTCCTTAGAGATATCAGTCGTTATATTTCAAATAAAACTCTTTTTTACCAAAATAACGCATCGTAACTGTAGATCATTTAGATTTCATTGGCATGGAATTTAACATTTTGTATTTTTTCAACGCAACTTATTCTTCATGTTAATATTTTTAAATATATACTATACAGAAAATTAACAGAGGGTTCTTCTGATGGTAAAGACTGACAGCCGCCTTTAGACTGTGATAACAATTTAGAGTTCGCTACTTACCTTGTCAAAAGTCAACCACAATCACTCGCTACTTTCATTTGATAACGACACATCTCAAAAATCTACTTTTTTCAGATATCAGTTAAAAAAAAGAAATGTTAACATGGTACATTTCAACCAATCAGTGACTGTCATTCTCTTAGGTGGCGTGACTCATCTACTGAAGTGTATACATAGGAATATCAGTTTTATACACATGATATTACAGATTCGTTTGTGGAATGGTAACATTATCAGAATAATGACATTTGAGTAAGTGTCAATATCAAATTAAAGCAGCGAAATAACACTAACTGATAGTTTAAGTTAGTTTTCACTTAATTTAAAGTATTTCTTCTGCACGGAAACTTTTCTTCACCAACAAGGCTTAACATACAGCCTCAGGTTGTCAACGCTCCACGAACATCCTTGGTGGCGTTTAACTTTTACCATCAGAGGATCTGCCAGCGTGTTTGCCTCCCTTTACTATATATTAAAAATAACAAATTTCAAACTCTGTGTGCGTATCATATTAAAAGAGGGTACAGTGACGACTCGTCCGGGTTTTGATACCACCGGTTTGCCTTTTACTGCCACCATAATGTCAACTCTTGTCACTTTTGTGTTTCGGTCTTGAATCCTACCCCATAGGTTGACAATGCACCAATAACATCCATGGGTCAGGGGCCTTTCTCTTACGATCGGGAGATCCACCGGCTTATTTGCTTTTTAATACTATAAAAAAATAGTTTTCGCTTCACGTGTTTATAATATGATTTATTAAAACTTCATCTAAAACTTGACTCCAAATATTAGCTAGAAAATATAGTAATAAACTTTAAGTGTTTTCGCTCTAATTGGAAATTACTGGAATATTGTCGCTGCGAAAAGCAGAACAGCGACAAAGTTAGTCACGAAACTGTCATCTTCCTGTCTTTGAACTACTTCCGGCGATTGTTGGCCATTGCCGCTTTGCCGATTAGATATTATGGCTGTTTTCCGCGGCTTTACTTGCTTGAGAAAAAAAGTACATAAAATAAAGCATAAAAGTTTTTTTTTATAATAGGAAGACAAACAAGCCGGCGGATCCCCTGATGGTAAGAGATAACCGTCTATATACACCTAGGATTGTAATGGTTCGTTGCCAACCTGAGAGTAGGGTGTTAAGCCTCGTGCGTAAGTTTACCGGTTTCCCTGCCCTCCAAACCGGAACACGGCAGTGACAAGCTTTGACGTTATGGTGGTAGGAAAAACTAAAATCCAGACGAGTCATCGCTGCAGTCTACCACCTCGTTAATGTTCACGGTGTAAGTGACTTGGCCCGGAGCAACACGGGGAGAAAATATATGTATAATTGTTAGCACTATCTCCGTGTTATGGGGTAAACATTGAACTGTGACGATATTTATTTTTAAAAATTTTAACCTTTTGAAAACCCTACACAAATAAATTGATAGGCAATTTCAAACATACTTTCTATGCATAACCCGGCTAACTCAACGTAAATAATCGGTTTCTATCCCTTCTAGTCTGAGTTGAGATCACTTTGAGTCATATCCAAAAATTCCATTAGCACTTAAGATTAGTCGAGAGTCCAGTTACTTGGTCGACCTTTTGTGACGAAGCTCTGACAGTCGGTCGTTTAAGTGGGCCAGGCGTTGTGTGCTGATTCGGAGTACCATAGCTTTGGAGAAAATAGGACATTTTTATATTAAAATAACCACAAATAATAAAAAAGTTGACATCTACAGCAAAAAGCAAAACTTATGATTCGTATGTGCGTGATAAATTATATGCGCTATCTTTCATATGTTTGATGTCTGTTTTTGCATTTCTTATTTGAACTAGCCTTCCGAACCGGTGGTAGAGTATCATTGTAAACTATATTTTACGAAAATTAAATGATTTTTGAAAAACTTGTAGATATTTATATTTTTTATTGAAAATATTTGCCGCAAAAGATATTTCCTGAAAGTTACAACTTCGTGTTTTCAACTAATAGACATTAACAAGCAAAAGTTATCAAAGATTCAATGTTTCGTTTGGATGTTTGTTATATATATTATGATTATATTATTAGACGGCTTCGTTAGCTAGCGGTTAACGTACTCGACTGGCCGCATGAGAACCTGAGCTCGATTCCTGGTAGGGGCAGTCATTTCGGTGATAAGCATAAATGTTGGGTCTGGGTATTTAGTAGATTTATATCGGTATTTATATAAGTTTTTCTATGTAATAGTATTTGTCATTGGCCAACACCCATAACACCAGCAAGCAATTTGCTTACTTTATGGTTAGATCAATTAATGTGAATTGTTCAGGGTATGATTAGTTTCATTATAAGCCGATTATACAATGCACAAACTAATACCAGAAGGAAGATCCGGCCTACGAAACTAAGCGGACTTCTCTCTTTTTACGCTAGTTTATTATAATTATCTACATTTACTTACCAATCGTAATAAATATTTTCCACATAAGATCAGATGAATATCAAAGGTGTCTTAGTGGTGTGGCTGTGTCGTGGAATCGGCATTATCAACATGTTAACCATTAGTATATTACTCTTTCCCTTCTAATTATTATGCACGAAGTTTTCAGTTCTCATTTCTGCTAGATAAATAATTATTTAATCTTCTATTTTTGTATTGGTATATTTGAATGTGGTATTTTGATTATGCATTTGTTGCTAGATGATATACTTTGAAACACCCAAGTATGTCGTCTTAATTTTATCTTGTCATTTGTTTTTTGAACTACCATTCCTTGCTGAAGCAAATTTCAAAAAGTATTAACGTCAAAATGCCTTCAATAACATAATATGTAGTAAATAATTAACCTAATAATTACAACAAAGTAATAAAAAATATGAAATCTATTTTCACAAACTTATGGTCACCGTACTGTTGACTCACAATTCCGACTTATGACATTACGAGAATCGTGCACGAAATATGAATTCTAGGTCTTGACATTATGATTTACTTTGTCTTTGTCATCGGATCGGTCCATTCTCTTTGATATACTGCCGTTGACTTGGGCATTACAATTTCTGTTTTGATGTCTGTATGCATGTAGACGTCTTTCAAATTTTGTGATTATTGCTATGCCAACTGCTTTAATCGTAGGCAGCTCGTAAGAGGCGAGCCGAGGGTGTAAGTACCTTGCACCGTTTACTCTCTGCACTACCTTTAATGAGGTAGTAGTGTACAGCGAAGACTCATCTGGCTTTTGATATAATCGCCATGCCTGTTCTTGCCGCCACAATGTCACTAATATGTTCTGGATCGAAGGTTAATGTGGCCGTCATATACGCACCAGACTTAACATCCTACTTCTTACCATTAAGAAATCTG
>DWBC01000060.1:0-10840 GCA_018237325.1 Calydna sturnula
CGCGGGAAATTGCAAAGCATATAATATTAATTTAATTATGGATTTCCGCAAAGTAACGCCTGATTCAATTATGTATTTAAATTTATTCATAAAGTAAATAAATAATAGCTTGTAACAAATATACTTACTCCATTACCAATAACAAATATCACCGAAAATCATAATATATAACTTGTGTAAACTGAATAAATATGAAAGAAACGATATAACAATATAAAATGTATGAAGTATGCAAAAAATCCTTTTATTGAAACTAGCACGGATGTTATCCATTATGTATTAGATGCTTGGGACAACGTATCCATTACACCTTGTTTCTTCCGCATTGCCAAAAAGATAATAATTTGTTTTTTCGATAATAAGTTTATTTTGTGCATGAGGTGTTTAATAGTAATTTATTTATTATGAAAACATATGTAGGTACTCTTAAAGTGTGATTTAACTCTAAAGCAAGCAATCCCTTTGATTGCTTGATGTTAGTTAACGAAATAAAAATAGGATTTAAATATCTATATCATGATACGAATACATTGATGAACTTATATATACATAATATGGTTATGTCTGTCCCTGCCGGAGATCGGTTTTAGATTTAGCAAATTAGGGTCCTCAAGGACCAGGCGTTTACGTTTTAATGAAAAGTTAAATTACTTCGTGAGTAGATAAGCTTTTTCGAATTCACAACTCGTGTTAAAAAAATAACCCATAGACATGCAAGGTAAACTGGAAGAAAATGTCTGTAGACGTTAAGTTTGCCCATTGTTATTGAGGGCATTAGAGTATTTAAATGAAATAAAATATTTATTTAGGACAGGTGAGCTACCTGCAATCCAATATTGGCAGTATCTGGTATACATTCCTAGTCTGTCGTTAAAATCGTTCCCTAGTGGTCTGGCCTTGGTATCGGGGCTATCGGAATAAAGGGCTCCAAGTGCGCGAGACCGACTAGCATTTACCGTTTTTTTCTACTTTATATACTTTCACGTGTCGCAAAACAATGGAAACATTCAGCAATAATGTGAACATATCTTCAATATTCAGTTTTTGCCCGTATACCGGCCCCGGGGGAGCTACCTTCTATGACGCATGTGTAGGTCTGAATCTCAAATAGCTCCTGAATACATTTGCTCATCCGACATGCCTGCTTTTTGTCACCATATTGCCGCCATGATAGTAATTCTACGTGACGGTCTCGCTTTTGAGAATTTGATATTAATATTGTCCCAATTGGCCTATGTATGTCTTTAGTAAATATTTTAGAGGGTAGGATCATTGTTATATTTTCAAAAAGATATTGAAATTTTATTTCAAATATAATAATGATAAAAACATTCGCATTTGTTTTATTGTATTTCAAGTAACTTCAAAAAGATACTTTATTTTTTTTATTTGTTCACTTAACTCAAATATCATTATCATAATCGTATGCATAAACCCTGAACCATTATTTTCTAATAATGAATCTTAACAAAAAACACCTTAACCAAAAAAAAATCGATCAAAGTTACAACGAACTACAACAACAAAGATACAGTGAGTCCGTCTTGCATTCGGCCGCTTTGTTGAGGCACCCAAATTATTATGAAAAGCATACAGATATCCATATATACATTTGCATTTGCACCTCATACACTCAAAAGACATTTCTATCGCCTTGGTACAGTCATGTAAAAGACAATTTTTTTTATATGTACCTAATTTTCTCAGCTCAGAGACAAGTGCGCCAGGATGTTAATGGTGCGTGGCCAATCTAAAAGCTATAATGTTTTATGCGTAAGTTTTTCGCATATCTTACCCACCAAAACGAAACACAGCAGTGACAAGCATTGGCATCAATCACGGCTGGAAAGTGTAAAGCGATGGTACCAAAATTCGAGCGAGTCGTCACTGTACTTTTTTATCGATTTCGTTATAAAATTTGATCAACATTACTGGCGCGGATGTGACAACAGACAGATCATACCCTACTTGGGACCCTTAGGGGTTTAATTTTTATAAAAAAAGTTGACTGCAGATATCTCTACTAAATTTCGAAAACGTTTTACTAAATAGTTTATCACATCACATGTTATATATGATGAGTTATGGACAAACCCACCAACCACCCATGGCCTTACCTACCATCTTGGTTTTACAGGCCGAATCTCGGAAGTATGCACGACGCCTGCCTTTTGCTCTTGTTTTGCGTATGGCCCTCTACGCCGTGCACCTCTTCACTTCCTACAAGTTGTTTTATCTACAACCTTCGTCCCTAATGTCACCTCTCCCCAGTAGGGGCGGACGTCACGATCACGGTACTTGCTCACCGTTCTTCTAACTCCAGAGGTCTCCTTCTATTATGCCATCTGTGCGCGAACTCTCTTAGCCTTCTGAAGTTCGCCGGCGTGCTGACAAGCTCCGAGAAATAGACCGGTCCCTCCTCTGCCCTCTCTAAACCCTCCAGCATTTCCGACCTAAGGTCAGCGTACAACGGACACCCCCAAAGCACATGGTCCCGATATTCTTCCGCGTCAGTGTCGCAGTAACACATCCCAGTCTCACTCAGCCCCAAGTCTCGCAATCTCCCCCTGAAGCAGCCATGCCCCATCAGCATTTGGGAAACCTCATAATCTGGTTCCACCCACCTGTAGCCCAGACGAGTGTGAACATGGGGGAAGAACTTAAACAAGTCCCGGCCCTGTTCACTTTCTTGCCATCTTGTTTGCCACCTCTCTATTACCCCAGCCCTGATCCTAACTTTCCTCGCCGCCTTGTCTTTGCTCCCCTCGTAACGCTCAGCCGTTCTCGACTCTTCCCCCACGAGTTCAACATGCAGGTCCGCCGGTAGCACTCCTGCCAGCACTGGAAGTGCCGTCGTGCTGGAGGACCTGTACGCCTTCGTCAGGAGAATCAACGAGGACCTCTGAGCGCGCAAGAGCGCACTTCGCACCGTGTAAATCTTGGCCCTGTGGCACCATACCGACGCTGCGTAGGTAAGGGTTGCCACGAACGTGCCCACATAAATCAGCTTTAGAGCTGGATATCTTATACCCCACGAGTTCGCCGATAAACGTGCTACCTTTCCGAAACACTTCGCCGCGCGGTCTCCTATGTCGACTGCGTGCTGGTTGAAAAACCCGCGTGCGTCGATTACCACGCCTAAAACCTTCGCGTTATCCACACTACTTACTGATTTACCATCAAGTCTAATAGTAGGTGGTCGCATAAACTTTCCCTTACATGTCATGGTTTTAGACTTCTCAGAGGAGAAAGTCAAACGGTTTCGTCTCCCCCACTCAACTATTGTCCCTAAAGCCTCATTGGTTTTCTTTTCAATTTCACTACGTGTGCCAGCTTCCACGATTAGTGTGACGTCATCAGCATACGCAGTAATATTCACTCCCGTTGGTAACGGGAGCAGAAGTAAATCGTTCGATAGGACGTTCCACGTAGCAGGCCCTAAAACTGACCCTTGCGGGCATCCCATTGTGGAAACCTTCCACTCCACATGGCTACCGACGAACATGCCCACTCGTCTATGGGCAAAGTAGCTCGCCAACATTCGATAAATGTTGGGCGGGCATCCCCTTTGCTTAGACTTGAGCAAGATCATCGGCCACCACGCGTTGTCGAAAGCCCCAGAGATATCTAGAAAAACGAGTTGCACGTATTTGGCCTCCGTATTTGCTGCTACATCAAGAACCTCCGAGAGCGCTGACTCCGTGGATCTTCCCTTCACAAACCCATGCTGCCTAGGTGACATTTGCCCAAACACAGTTGGAGCACAACCTATCATTATCCGCTCTAATATTTTGCCAAGTACCGGGAGTAAAGTAATCGGGCGGTACGCCTTCGGGTCAGTGAGCGGTTTCCCGTTACCTTTAGGTAACACCGCTAAACGACCGTCTTTCCACACCGTGGGAAATACCCCTTCCTCAACACATTTGGCGTACATTAATGTTAGGTCTACTGATGCTACACTCCATGCTTCTTTTATGATCTTAGCTGTTAAACCATCTATCCCTGGTGCCTTATTTGGGAGACTTTGTATAATTTTCCCTACACTTTCTAGATCAAGAGGCATGGAGTCCTCACCTGGCGGAAGACATGCCGCCGCTATACGAACCTGCCTATGATAATTCGTGTCATCATAAATCTTATCGTCTGGGCACAGTGCAGTCAAGAGGACTCTTGACGCCTCGGCTACGTTTTCGGAATACCCCTCCAAATAATTCACCCCGTACACCACGTTATTTGGAGGGCGAACAGTCCCAACTGCGACCTTGTACGAGATACCCCACGGATCCGAGTTTGCAGAATCAGCTACCTTACGGTAGTACGAATTTTGCGCCTCCCTCATGGAGTATTTGTACCTGTTACGAGACTCGCGATACTTAAGCAAAGCCATCATCTCCTCCACACCCCCCTTGCTCCTGCGACACTGCCACGAACGTCGATCAGCAGTACAAATGCGCTGCAGTCGCGACACCTCCTCGTTCCACCACGGGTTGGATCGAGAGAATTTCCTCTCCACTTTGCCTAGGCACATATCCGCCGTACGCTTTAAGATGTTAGTTATTTGCTGGCACACACCCTCAGCACTACTACCCCAATCTACCCCCCCCACACGAAGCTGGAACTCTGACCTGAAGTGGGTCCAGTCCACTCCTCGGGTCCTGTAAGTCGCCGGCTCTTCTACTGGCTCCAACGCAACTGTCTTCTGTGACGTGATGGCATCGCCGTGGTCCCCTATATCGTACGTTATCAGCTGATGGTCGCTGTAACTTACCCCCGGGAGCACTTTCCAGTTTCTTACGGCCTGACCTCGGCTTGTCAACGTAAGGTCAATGTTTGACCTACCGTTCGGCCCGTAAAAGGTGTGGGGTTGTCCCTCCTCATTATTAATACACAGAGAGTTCATTAAAATGAACCCCTCCATCTCTCTGCGTCTGTGTTCTGTGTCTGGACCACGGCCTATATACTGATCCCTTTCGCAAAACCATAGTGGTGAGTGAGCGTTCGAATCGACCCCGATGACGATTTTCTTCCCTCTAAGTGCGTCCAGCGCCAACTGCATCCCTTGGAGATGGAGTGAGATATCATCCTTGTACTGAAAGTACGCGGAGATCACATACAAATCCACCCCATCCCCCATGATATGTGCCACTGCACGATACTCGTTGCTCAGGTGCTGCAATGCGGTTACAGCTAGTCTCCCTTCACTCACCACTATCCCCGCTTTGGGATGTTCTCCAAACTGGATCACTCCTACTATGCCCTTAGCGGTGTACTGTTCTTGGATCAGTAATATTTGGATTTTCTTTCCTTTGGCTATTTCGGCTATCTCAGCCGTTGCAACTTCTGACCCCTGGAGATTAATTTGTCCAATCTTAATCATAGTTTGTCCGCGCGATCGCCTTGTTCTCGGCAAATTTGCGCGCGGGGCACTCGGGTGCCATCGTAGAGTGGTCGTCAGGTCGCCGAAATCTACGACATGTAGCGCACCTCGTCTCCGTGCTACTGCAAGCTACCCTATCGTGTCCTTCACTCCCACATTTGGAGCACACCACCTCTTTTGACGTACATTGCTTTGCCACATGCCCATAGATGTGGCATTTATAGCAACAAACCAGATCCACATAGTCTCTAACAGCATGCCGGTCCCAATTCACGTATACCATCTCTGCTGCCACTATCATATTCCGTATATCCGGCCTACACTTTAACACAACAGTTACTGAGTTACCTCTCTTCCTACGGAAAGCCTGCGTCGTCCCTCCTACGAAATCCTCCTTGGTGATGTTCTCGCTAAAATTCTGCTCCCACAGTGCTGCTACAAACTCCTCCGGTCCTGTATCCGGATCCACTCCGGTTACCGCCACGAGTGGCTGTCTCCCCTTAGGCTCAACAGCGCGTAGAGTGGGTGGCATCGCTTTCTTCAGCTTATCGATGGCTTCTGCGTCCGCTGTCTGGATAAGAATACCAGCATTCCCTACCTTGACCATCCTGCTGATCCTAGCCCCTAATTCCTTCGGCTTTACCGCTTCCTTTATGGCCGCCTTGGTCTCCTCTGCCGTTTGTGGTTTTCCTCCTTCCTTCACTTGTTCAGCAGGGTAGACTGTCAAGGTCTTCCCCTGACACGTGGGTTTGGGTATACATGCGTGCTTACCCACCTTCAACACAGTAGAGTACCGAGGTACCTCAGGAGGTGCCGGCACTGTTTGCGTCACGCTGCGGCTTTCTGGTCTAATCGGCTCTTTCTCTGCTAATAATAACGCCTTCTCCACCTTCGCTAAACGAGCAGATAAAGTCAAAATTACGGACGTCATAGTATCGGTGAATTCACCGATCGCCGCAATCTCCTCCTTGTTCAGTTTCGACGTCTTAGCCCGTACCGCACGCATGATCCCACCACTGGCCTTGACCGACTTCGCCACCAGATCCTCCTGACTCTCCTCCTTGGTTCTTCCTACAACAGTTTGGTCACCTGCAACAGGAACCACCAACTCGACCGGTGCCGCCGACTCCCTAGCACTAGCCTGCACCACTTTCCTGGCTGACTCCTCCACCGCTCCACTTCTCAGAAGCCTACCCCTTACAGTCTCCTGCACCTCCTCCGGCGAAGTAAGTGGCCTCTTCTGCGGCTTGGACTGCTTTCTCCCTACCGACTTCCACACAAAACCCTCTGCATGTTCCTTCGCCTCCTCGACGTCCATAACTAACGCTGGGCTAAACCCCCCAGGGGGAGTGCGCTGCGTAATTTGGCTCTTATCGAAAGCCGAACTCGTCCTCCCCTCATCCCCGACAAACTCCACCTCGCTGCACTCCTCCTCCTCCTCCTTAGAACGTCGAATCTGTTCTCTTAACTCCTCCAATTCCTCTTGCTGTCGCTGGATCTTCTCAGCCGCCATTCTCTCCTGCACCTCCAGATTAAAGGTGCGGCTCACCCCCCCTTTAGGCTTCTCCCTACCCTTATCCGCCATTTCAAGCCCTACCACAAAAAATTTCAAAATAAAGTCAACTTGAATGAAAACTTAAATATATGGATGATATTATCCGAATCGCGGTCACAATATGTCTCTTTAGTACAGGCACTGAAATGTTAATACCCGAAGACCATTTTGCATACACGGGATCGTAATCACTAAGTCTATGGCACAAAAGTCAAAATACAACCAACTTAAAAGAAATTAAAAAAGGTACTGGGTACTTCCCTTGACACAGTGGCAACCTCCTTACCCACTGGTGTACCACCTTGCCCGCTGCAAGACTGCGGGGCCTCTGCTGCGTCACAGCCGTGACGTAGGCAAGGCACTGCGCAGTCGGAACTTAGGCACAAGCTGCAACACAGAGAGCCTCGCCGATTGGATAGCTATCAGCGAAACAGCTATCTCCGTCTAACCGCTGGCACGCTCCTATTTCCCTTCCGCCACTGATTTAAAGATGGTGTCCGTATCACCTGTAGTTGTATACTACACACAATTTGAGTTTTAACGCGTCCCTATCGCACTAGCACAACAAACATATATCGTGTCACTGTCACTCTTACAAAACTTACACTATACACACACAAAAAAGTACACGTGTCTCTGCCACTAAGAAAACTTAACCTAAAAACGCCCGACGCCCTACGCACGTGGCAGTAAAGCTTATAACTATAACTTAAAACACTAGTATCTATTCAATAAACTCAAAAAACGTTACAACAATAAATCGAAAAACACTTTTGAATTCCCTTCACGCCGGAAAACTCACTAACGGTGTCGAGAGAACGCAAAACGAAATTAATTGATAATTAAGATCTCTGCGCGCGCACTCAACACGTCCGTTCGCCACGACAAGCGGCGAACAGTCTGCCAAGAAGTACAAACCCACCAACCACCCATGGCCCTACCAACCGTTACGGTTTTACGGGCCGAATCATAGGAGATGCACGGCACTGCGTTTGCCTCTCGGCGTTGCTCTGGCCGTGCATTTCTTCGCTCCTTACAAGTTATTTACTCCAGCCTTTGTCCCCAATGCCACTTCTCCCCTGAAGGGGCGGGCGACACGCGGTACAGCCAACTCGTCCGCCGGACTATGTATCAACTCTTCGCTTCTGTTCTCCAGGCTTCTCCGTCTCCTGTGCCATCCGTGTGCGAACTCTCGTAGACGTCTGAAGTTCGCCGCATTCCGCACAAGGTCCGTGAAGTGGACCGGTCCCGCTTCTTTCCTCTCTAAGCCATCAAGCATGTTATCGCGCAGGTCCGCGTACAGCGGACATTCCCACAGGATATGGTCCCTGTTCTCTTCCGCCTCCACGTCGTCACAGAAACACCGACCGGTGTCACTGAGCCCCAGATCCCTCAGTCTACCCCTGAAGCATCCGTGGCCCAGCAACACCTGTGAGGTTTCGTGATCCGGCTCAATATGCCGCATCTTCAGCCGACCTACTACGTCCGGGAAGAACTTGAAGAGGTCTCTACCTCTTTCAGAAGATTTCCACGCCGTCTGCCACTCCTGAACTACGGCACCTCTGATCCTCCACTTCCTCGCCTTCCTCTCCGTCGGCCCCTCACCGGGAACGGCGGTCGCCGCCTCTTCTCCCACAAGTTTTACATTCAGGTCCGCCGGGAGAACTCCTGCAAGCACAGGCAATGCAGTCGTGCTGGCAGACCTGTACGCCTTTGTTAGGAGTATTAGCGGCGACCTCTGCGCCCGCAGAAGAGCCGAACGGACAGTGTAGAGCCCTACCCTGTGGTACCATACCTGCGCGGCGTATGTTATTGTCGCAACGAATGTACCGGAGTATATGAGTTTCAGCGCAGGGTACTTAACCCCCCAGGAGGTTCCTGACACTCTCGCCATCTTTCCGAAGCACTTTGCGGCCCTGTCTCCTATGTCCACCGCATGTGGCGTAAAAGAACGACGCTCGTCCAACACCACCCCTAGCGTCTTCGCCTGGCCTACGTGCCCTACTGACACCCCCCCCATGCGTATGGTTGCCGGTCTCTTTAATTTTCCCTTGACGAGTAAACACTTTGTTTTCTCTGCTGAGAAAACCAGTCTGTTCCTCTCCCCCCAGCCTAGCACCGCCTCCAACGTTATCCTTGCCTTGCGCTCTATCTCGCTTCGCGAGTTCGCCTCTATTGCCACTGTGATGTCGTCCGCGTATGCAGTCATAGTGACTCCATCCGGTATAGGCAAAACCAACATATCATCGAGCAGGAGATTCCACATCGGCGGCCCGACGACTGACCCCTGCGGACACCCCATGGTAGCGACCTTCCACAATACCCGATCTCCAGCCATCAAACCCACGCGCCTCTGGGCGAAGTACCCGGCCAGCATCTTATAGATGTTGGGCGGGCACCCTCGCTGCTTGGCCTTGAGCAGGATCATCGGCCACCAGGCATTGTCAAAGGCCCCCGAGATGTCCAAGAATACTAGCTGGACGTATTCCGACTTTGAAGTCTGAGCCAGTTCCAGTACCTCCGTTAGGGCCGTCGATGTGGATCTGCCGCTCACGAATCCATGCTGGTTAGACGCCGTTCTTCCAAACACGGTTGGAGCGCACCCTTTGATCACCTTTTCCAGTACTTTGCCTAGGACTGGGAGCAGCGTTACGGGTCTGTAAGCTTTGGCGTCTGACAAAACTTTGCCATTCCCCTTAGGCAAGACCACCAGTCTACCGCTCTTTCACACGTCTGGGAAGACACCCTCCTCCACGCACTTTGCGTACATCCTCGCCATATCCTCACCGGCTGCTTTCCATGCCTCCTCACGATTTTTGCGGTAATGCCGTCTATACCGGGAGCCTTGTTAGGGAGGCTGATGATAATCCTCCCTATTCTCTCATATCCAGGAGCCATGGAATCTACGCCGGTGGGAGCGAACGCCGCTACCAGTCTCACCTGCCTATGGTGAGTATTTTCCAGCTCTATGTCGTCGTCAGGGCATAGTGCCTTGACAAGCGAACCCATAGCCGTATCTACGTCTTCCGCGTGAGATTTGAGGTATTTAACTCCGTATACTATATTAGTTGGGGTTCTGACGCTCCCCACCGCCTTTTTGTACGACACGCCCCACGGGTCGGAATTGCGGGAATCGGCTAGCTTCCTGAAGTGCGCCATCTGCGCACTACGCATCGCATACCTATACTCGGCGCGCGCTTCGCGGTGAGATATAAAGGCGCTCCTCTCGGTCTCAGTGTCGGTGCCTCTGTGACGCTGCCACTCCTTGCGGCACTTAAAACAGCGCCTGCGTAAGGGCAAACCTCAGAACAACTGTAGTTACCCGACTGGCGGTCCTCTTCTTCTTGAAGGCTACCTTCACCGCATCCTTATATTCATCCTCCGTCATATGTTCAGTGAGATTTTGTTCCCAGATCGCCTTTAGAAATTCCTCTTCATTTCCCCGGGCACGTTCACAATTGCTACAAATGGTAGCTTCTCACGTGGCTCAACTAATCTCAGCGTGGGTGGGATAGCTCGTCGTATTTTGTCGACTACGTCCTTATTAGCCGTCTGTACTAACACACCAGCATTCCCGACTTTCGTATCCCTTCTGACCTGGACTCCCAACACCCTGGGATCCACCGAGTTCTTCAGCACCATCTTGGTCTCCTCCGCCGTTTTGATGCCAGCAGCCTCTTCCGTCTGGGCTGGGTACACCGCAATCACGTTTGTAGCGTTTACCGGCTTGGGTTTGGTCTTCTCCTTGCCCAACTTCAGCACTGCAACATACTGGGGCATACCGCATGGTGCCGGCTCACCTCCCGGTGGTAAGGCCTTGGCCTGTCGAGCCTTCAGTTCCGCGTTACTAGCACGCCCCTCAGTCTCCGCAAGCCTTCCAACCAGCGTCAACGCTCCTAACGACGCTA
>DWBC01000061.1:0-10835 GCA_018237325.1 Calydna sturnula
TAGCACACAGCCTTGGGGGACACCAGCGTTTATTCAAAATGAGTCGGAGCATGCACCGTCTAAATCGACCTTGATGGTTTGATCTGATAAAAAACTGGTGATCCATTTGCACAATGTCTTGAGTAGCCCATAGGTTGAAAGTTTGGAAAGTAACGCCTCGTGCCATACCCAATTGAAGGCCACCGCCACATCTAAACAAACTGCCAATGCCTCCTTATTGCCCTAGACATCGCTCGCCCACCTGTGAGTAAGGTACACTAGAAGATCACCAGCTGAGCGATCCTGACGGAAACCGTATTGGCAATCTAAAAAGTGATCTCTTAGATCCGTCCAACTATAGGCCTATCTGTAGTTGGACGGATCTGAGAGATCACATTTTAGGATCGGGTATACTAGCGCAGTCTTTCAAGTTTTTAGGATAGTGCCTAAAGCGTATGAAAGTCGAAAGAGGCGCGCCAGTGTCGGTGCCAGTTCCGGAACACACATTTTGAGTACGATCGGGGGAATACCATCTGGACCACTTGACATCTAGGGATAAAAGAGCCTTACGAACTGCGTTCTGCCGGAATTATATATCAGGCATATAGCTACCACACTGCACGATGGTAGGCGTTATGGATCCCCGATAGTCTAAATCAGAGTTGAACGAAAAAATGCCAAGAGATCGGCTTTCTTTTTTGCGTTGTGAGTCATTGAGTTATCATCCAGGTGCAAGGATGGAAAAGATGGCTTACAGAAATTGTCTAAGACTACATTAGCAAGAGACCAGAACACTCTGGTTTCTAAGGGGGGGGGCTAATTTCTTGCCAATTCGGGCTATGCTCAGACTTTGCCCCAGCAGTAACATTTTGCAGAACTAGTACTTTTCGTAGCTCTCTATCAGGCGGTACAATTTCTGTTTTGGTCCAGGCTCCCTTAGAAGAATAGACCATCTGCATCTGGAGATATTTTGTACAGCCCGACTTTTCCAAATTGTTCGTAGAACATATCTCTCTTACTATAACAAGTTTACAATCTTCCCTCCTTATAATATAAAACTTACTTCTTCTAATTGCTCAGCAGCTTCTTTGTTCTCAGCTTCAAGTCGTCTCAAGCTTTGTACTTGCATTTCTGTGGAACTTTCTTCACTTGGCAGGGATTCTATGAGAGTATCAATGTCTTTCGCACAGCGCGATATTAATGTAGCAAATAACATGGCATAATCTTCTTGATTTTGTTGTTGCTGTGGAGTTTGGGAGCCGCTGCGATCAAATCCTGGGAATTTACTTGGGGTTGAAAACTGTTGCAAGATACCAATACTATTGCAAAAGTGTTCTGCTTGCTGAAAATTTAAATTACAAATATTAACTGCAAGTTTCAATTAACTGTATAAAATTATAATTTAAGAAAGAGTAAAAGTCAGAATCAATTGAATATTTGCATAATATTAAAAAAATAATGATCAAACCAATACTTCTTCAGATGTTTAGTTAAAGCTAATCTGTTTCAAAAGTTTACTGAATTGAAACGTAGAGCACATTGGAACCTTTGTGAATAAATTTTCAAAATCAAAGTAGAGTAGTAAATCACCATAATGCAACATTTGCTACCTCCTCTTCAAACTCCAAACATCCACAATATATACATAAATCCTAAGCAAGCTGACCCAGTCCCCACAAGTTATGTCCACACATTATCATTAAAACTGTAACTAGCTTACAATGAACTACACACACATTGGAAGCTTTTCAATAAGGAACACAGACGCGCATGGTGTCCGGTGTTTCTTGTTTAAACTACAATACAGTTGAACTGGGAGAAGGGAAGCTGAAGAGGAGTGTTTTTTAGTATTTACTTATTGAACCTTATCTGTATTGATATTGGTGTTTCAAAATCCGTGCAAATATGAAATCCGCATATATAGCAACACTGCTCTGGCGTTTATCACAAAAATTTTAAATAGGGCTTTCCATTAAACACCAGTACTTATACCTTGGTTTGTAATGCATCAGGGTGACAAAGTTCCTTGTTGGAAAGCTCCAATTGATCTTAACGCCTCTTCTTAAGGCTAAAACACTTTAATCATGTACCTAGATTTAAGAAAATGCGAAATTTAAGCATACCTGATTGATCGTGTCTTGTAATTGGGTAAGTCGGTCAGCCATGGCTTCGGGATTATCCTTTGCAAATATTTTATCCAACTCTACTTTTTTTGTTCTTTTTACTTCTCTTCTCTAATAAAAGATTTTCTTCGAAAAATTTGTCGCAATTTAGTTTGTGTAGTTATAGAAATTAGAAAATAATTTGCACTAAAAAACGACACAAATTTTATTTCAACAAGTAAAGGTATACGTTTTCACAAAACATTAGACCAAGTTTTGCAGTTATTCAAGTCAAATTTTATTTATAAAATAACCGAAAAGGATAGAGTGATTCAAGAGGAAGGTTTATATGTTATAACATCCATTTTATATCCGTGCGAAGCCGGGACGGGCCGCTAGGTTAAGATATAAAATAGGAAACCTACAAATCGACGTATTCTTAAAATAATTGTCTAGCCTTGACATATCGTACGTCAACTTGTAGATGTGGGTGTGTACACAACGAAAGTTAATTTTTACTGGTCGGTGTATGCGTGTCAGTCAAGACTCTAGCAGCAGCCAGCGCCGGCATCGAGAACGCGACCCGGTTCGCCGATCGAGAAAGCATCTACAAAACTCGGTTGAGGCCGTGCACACAGCAAGGAGGACGCGCAGAGCGAAACGTATTATAATCTGTACGTTATATAAAATGAACTGACTTTTTATGACATTGTCATATTATGTCAATAAGCCTCTTACCATTAGGTAAGAGATATAATAATAATACCCTGTATAATTCACACCAATTGATCTAACCCCAAAGTAAGCAACTTATTTGCTTGTGTTATGGGTTTTAGCCAACGACAAATACATAGAAATATATAGCTACAGGTATACATTTAATAAACACCCAGACCCAGATAGGTACACAAACATCTATGCTCAATACACAAATGTCTGCTTCTGCCGGGTAACGAATCTGGGAAAGCAGGTGGCCCGGCAAGCTGATCGCTAAGCCAACGAGGCGGTCTCGTATAAAAATGAATGTGAAATATTATAATAATAATAAAAAGATTTATTTTAATACGTTATTGTACACAAAATATACATAAAACAACAACTTAATATCTTCATACCAGATCCCGTGCGGTGTAGGCAGAGAAAAACGAATGCCAAAAGATACGATCTTTACCTCACAAGTAAACATTAAAATTAATCTTAGGAGGAATTCGTTTATATATGTATATGAATAATTTGAATCGCAATTGAATCAAACGATTTTTATGGATTTCGGGATGTTAGATCGATCTAGCTAGGCTTATTACGAGTATTTAAGAAATGTACCAAAAGAAATGCCACTGTTCTAAACTTGAAAATGAACACCTGGCCATAAAATATATCTAAGCGCAGCTGTAAGTAAAATATGACATATGGGTAGAATTTACAAAAAAAAAAAAACAGATGAGACAGTGATATCCAGTTTAAAAAAAAATAGGGAGCTAAAGTACGAGTATGCCAATGGAAACTATTTCTGGGACAAAGGTGGCTAGTCCCATATTTATAAAATGGAATGTTTTTGCTTTGCTTCACCGACCCGGCCCCGCAAAAACGAAAGGAAGCTTACAAAAGCGATATGTTGAACGGATGTGAACGGTAAAGTCGTGTCGACTCCACAAGGATAACTTATAATGTTAACAATGATTTTCTCTGTGATACATAACCTAATACATTAATAACAGATGCCGATATTTGTCATAGTGATTATGAGGCAATCGATGCACATTAAAAATTGATTATGGTCTTCATTATGCAGAGTTCCAGTCGTAGATATGGAGAAAAGAAAGATGCCTCAAGTTCTAAGTGAGTTTTAATAAATAGTTTGAAAAAAGCAGTGTCTCGACCGATCTACTAGTCTTGTTTGCTAGCTGATGCTGACGGCTTTAGTCGTGTTATTAAAATATTTATCTGTCTGCCTGTTACTCAGCCTGTTGCTTTTGATGCGATTTCATTCATATATGAAAAATAACAAAAAAGTATTAAGAACTATTTTATTTAAATATACTAGACTGCTAAAGAGGCATTCCCATAGGTATGTTGTCCTCTTGTATTTATTTTTCTAAAAATAAAATACTTTATAAAAGTATCATCGTTGGGCCCGATTGGCGTATATTTTTATTTAATTTTTAAACTGTAATATTGAACGAATAGGGATGGTACAAGATATATTCTAAGAATTCTTTTCTTTCTCCACTTAACTCACACACACTACACTCAAAAGTAAAGTAGAGAGTAATAACAGTTGGAATTAAATTGCATATTTTATTTATTAAAATCTAAACTTAGTTTTGAACTAATATCAACTAATATTGTACTACATTTCTTCACTGGTTTCTTTGCTGGAAGGAATCTTACAACTCACCCTTTCTTAATTTTTATATATTACTTTTAATAAGACTGCTATGAGCACTTGCAATGATTAAATAAACAAAATAAGGCCTTTTGTATATGGATATTTTAGGAGAATTACATGACTGTTTTTTAAGATATTAATCTGTGAAATATAGCTACTTTACGGATATATTATTATTTATTAACTGATGAACTCGATTAGATGAAGTATAAATATAACCTGTAATATTTTCTGCTCCCATAACTACAACCTTTCATTGCAACACTCATTCCACTTTCAAACTAGACTAAGATTCCTAAATCATCTGAAAACATTCTAATTTCCATTCGAACAATCTCTTTATAATTTGATTGTAAGATGAACCCATACATCAAAGCTCAATTTGCTACATCAATAGTAGTATCTATTTGTGAATTATTTATGTTTCCGCAAACCGAGGCCGCAAAACGTTTAGCTAAAATGTCTTCGTAATTTACTCTGATTCCAGGTCAAATACTTACATAATAGAAATGTTGGCGTAATTCTGTATTGATTCGTTATTACTAACATTTTGGACTGTAAATAATTGTCAAATTGTATCTGAATGCACGAGCTTTCACATTTACATAGGAAAGAATAGAGAAAGGGATCTGCGCGCAGCTGTCCCTCGGGTGCTGGTCGAATGGCGCTCCGCCCTCGCTAGCCCCTCGTCTAGCTCAAGCGAGAGGAGCGTTCGCTCGGCGAGCATCGCCCGCACGAATAACATCGGCACTCGACTCAGTCGCCTGTCACCCCTCCGATGAGCGCCACGTCTGTTACCGCTACATCCCGCGACTCAGTAACCATGTGGTGATGTGAAACTGTCAAACGTGATACGTATCCACGAACATTTTAGTGATCTTTAAACATTTTGGTGATATTGTGCTTAGAAGTGTCTCAACTTTGGAAAATTGGATTATACGAACGTATAATGGCCTTAGCTAGGTGAGCTATTTTGGTTGCTGTGGTCAACGCGGAACTAGTTTATTTTGTTGAATTTGTTGAAGGATTTTCCAGTTTCCTATGTATGTTAAGTCAATTTAGCACAGTTTGGCCGTACCGCAAGGTTGTGTGTGTAAATGTGTTTTATGTAACATTTTCTAATGTTATTGCTTTATTACTTTTCTAATTATAACAAACAACCGCATATAGCGAAAGTTGCATACCCTCGCACGCATTATAACTTTCTTTGTTGTGTAAGCTGATGGTCGACAGGTAGAGAGGGAGTTACTTAGAAATCGCTTCACAAATTAGCTCTCATTGTAATACATTTAACAAATGTGTTGGAAATATGTTTGTGTAACAGAATCATATTTCCCTTGAAACAGCGTCCGGTTTATTCGTTGCCGTTTTTACTTTATCCGCACCCTTGTTACAGTTACCCTAAATTGTAAACCCCTCTATCACACATTTCTATATTTGTGTCTTCGCTTGTGTGATCGAACATCGCTTTTGAAATTGGAACATTCGTTGGTTTTAATATCATCGCTTTAAATATTATATGCTGTATTAAATGTTTTTTTTTTAATCCAAATCTTGCATTTCTTGCGTGACAGATGACTTGTTATTGTATAGATTTTAAAATATCAATTGTCAGTGGTAGAGACAGATGACTGTTAGTAAACCGTTCAATATTGGTGTTTGTTTGTTTATGTTTTTGTTTGTTTCTAGTGAAACTACATGAATGAATAGGCAGGCAGACTATAAAAGTCTGATGTGTGTTTCATCTTTCACTTCATTTCATTTCACATCTTTCACTTTACTTTTTACATCATTATTATTGATTATTACTGTACCATTATTATTCATTATTACTATTTTGCACGATATACTATTTTTTATAACTCGTAGTACAGTGACTCTAAATAGTTACTCTACATCTTTTATTATTTCCATCAGTTTTATGCTGTTTGTATACTTATTAATTAATCTTTATAGTCTTCTTTGTCACCTACAAAACCGGTTTCCGAATCGGCGATAGTCACCTTTAAACCATTTTAATTGCCAAAACACTTATTTGAATTCAACATAAATACATCACTAAATTTTTCCTTTCCAATATCAATAGATAATAGTTGCTAATTGCTGTCTTTAAACATATTTAAAAAGAAAACTAATTTCATTATTTTCATGAAAGTTGTTTACGACAAAGTAATTGCATACTTAAGTAAAGTAATTATTAAAAAAGTATTTGCTTTGTCACGCAGACGAATAATGTCCAGTGTTTGTGGTAATATTGGTTCCTAAAATATCCTCGGACTGAAAGCTGAAGTGTTAATAGAAGATTTTTTTTTAAATCAAATTCTTCATTTTGTATTAGTGTTAACTCTTAATATATTTAGAACACTTATATATTTGTGACTTTAAGTAAGGGTTTATGAACATTCTATTTTAAACGTTTTATCAAAACTATACAGGGGATGAGAGGGTTCACCCTTATAGGGTTTACCCCATAAGTTATGCATTTCTATTGACTGAGTATTTATTGATACCTAGTGTGTAGCTGCGCGATATCAGTAGCCTTTAAAACTCTCTCACTTGTCTCAGATAATGATTTTATTATAATTTGTTACGACGTAGTAAACATTTACTAAATTAAAAATGACATATCAGCTGTTGTGGCTTTATTGGTTTACATGAACATGTAGACATCATTTTTAAATTCATCTAACCTCAAAGTAACCAATTTTTTTGTTTTTAATATCGTTGTTAGTTAACTTGATTATACCCAACCCATCTCCATCAGACTCATTCTTTGATTTGTGATCCAATAATACTAAAGAGACATAATTTGTTTTTCATTTAATATTGCCTTCGGAGCTGTGACACTGAACAGAGCCGAGTGCTTCAGTTTGTTCTAAATATATCGATTCCTTTTCAAACAAGAACTTGTTTGGTTCGTCTCATGCAGGTAACAACCCAAACGCGAATCCCGAATGTTTTGAACTTCTTTTTGTGGCGGCCCTGAATTATATCCCTCGACTTCTTTATATTGTTTGTGGTATCCGATTTTGTAAATTGAAATTTGTTTAGATGGCAATGGATTTGTTGAGTGTCGTTTTTGTACCAGGTATCAAATTAAATTTAATGTTTGATAAAGACCTACATTGATTTCATAGGTAGGTACGTGTACATATATCAGTTGGCGTCTGTAGACCATCATTACCATTTGGGGAACCGCCTGCTTGTTTGCCTTTCTTTACTATAAAGAAAAGATCCCTAACTTTATACAAATAAATTGTTATTAAATCATGAATATAGTAATTCAAATTGTTTTTAAAGCATGAAAATATAATTCAAGTCCAAAAAGATAATAAAGGTGTTTGCCTGGATGTAGCTCTTAACACTATTACATTACAGTAAATGTTTAGCAGTAGATACCAGTGTAATAGCGATCACTCAAATAAACTTCAATATTAACGGAGCAATGCATAAAACACGATTATTTTATTAATAACCCGATTAAATATCGTCTGTAGTAGACTAGGAAGTTGTAACAATAAATGAATTGATAGCCTCGTTATCCAAATAGGCTGAGGGTTTAATGCGTGACCATGGAAATGCTTGTTTGATTAGGAAATAACATTGTACTTTGCAATTAGGTGATAATTTTGTAACATTAATAATGTGTGTTGAGTTTTACTTACTGGCTGTTGTCCGCGGCTGTGCCTGTAACACAAATCATATTTATCTTGTGGGCTTCATATAGTCAATTCCTATTGCTTAGAATAGTTTAATTTGTTTTACTTTATTGCGGCTAATAGTACCTTAACTTTACTATTAATATACACCCGGCTTGCTTGAAATTGGACATGGCAAATCAATTCATAACGAAGGCTGTTATAACTTTGGATTTTACGTAAGCGTCGCCACGAAGGGGCGAAATAACGGGCGAAAGTATGTATAGAAATCTATCTTGTATGAAGCCGGGGCGAGTTTACATTTTAAAGTAAAAAGCACTGGCGATATTCCCTGTTTTATGTTTTCATTTGAATGACTCATCCGTTAATGTTATTCATGTTTCCAAAACAATGGAGTAAGCGTTTTCTATTTGTCATCACGGCAAATTCAATGTAAGGTAAAAGTTCATTTGTAAGCAGTGTAAATTGTATATAAAAACTGTTCAATACTTTATATATTAGACGTGTTTTGTCTAAGTGAATCATTGTAATTGAAACTAGTCGAAACAAAAACGCGTCACGATAAATAAATAAACACATGCATTAACACACACACACACACACACACACAAATACACGCACACACTTTTTAGCTACAAAATAATGACAGTTGACAAGCTATTACAAAAGTGCCAGTATCCTATAATCTTGCATTGAATAGGCTCACAGGATGAAAATCAATAAGGTTGACCTGAAAGTCGTAGTGGGAATACAGTCACAAGAAACCACGTTTGAGCTGGCAAAAGTCCTCTTAAGTTATTTTTTCTTGGTTGTCGCTACTCGATAAACGCCTTAAATGAAGATATCGATTTCAGGACTACGTAAAAAGTCAAATACATAAGGGCGTTATTCATAAACTAGGATACTATTATACTGTATTTGACATTTGGGATCTATGATGTATTTGTATTAATACGTCTATAGAAATACTAACACAAATCGATGCTTTATTCATCCCCTATTCAAAGTTTTAGCTAAAATAAATTTTAAACCATCTATAAACATATTTAATTAGAGCAGAATATAGAGTAAGTGCAATAAAGGATTAAAATAAACATTTTTCTATTTCAAAAATCTGAACAGGCATTGAGTAACCTGTAAACATCAAGGGTAATTATCGGGCATACTTATGCCTCAAGCGCATGTAAATTACTTTCAAATTAGATTTGAGCTATATTATAATTATTAAAATAATACAATCCATTGGTTTATTGAGAAATGAACGTGCAACTTTGACAGGTAATAATCACGTCGAAAATTTAATAATGAATATCAAGGTCAATTACCTAATCTTATCAACGTTTATCATAAAGCTACAAATTGCTCATGTTACATTTGGACTAGGTGTTGTAATATTAACATTGCTTATTCAAAATGGGTATCGTTTTGTCTATCTTTATGTATCTCTCTCGCGATTTCTCTCTTTTCTCTCTCGCTCCATATACATATATGAGATGAGTCGAAGATTTTACATATTGCTAAAACGCGTCTTTTTTCACGGAATTCAGTGCAGTTTTTTTCAACATAGGACAAAAATTGCAAATATATGAGAATGATGCCCGATTTCACCGTCGTCCCCTAGCATTAGGGGACCCGTAAACATAATTAGGTGAAATTGAATCCAGCCATGTAAGCCCACATAGGGCATAGATTCAATTTCACTTGATTATGTGTAGGGGTCCCCTAATGCTATGGGACGTTGGTGAAATCGGGCATAAGACTATCACAATCACCATAAAAAACAGTTATGTTTCTATATATTATGTAGAGACTTAAAATATTCACAACAGCATACAACATTTTATTTATCAACTTTTTTGACTTGTGTTTTTAACCATATAAACGCCCTTACGAAACTCTTCAAAAAACTTTTCGATTTGATGAATTTGATTAGAAATGAATGAAAGAAAAAAGATTCGAAATGAATTCAGAATACAGAACAACGATTATATGAAAAAAATAAAACGTATGCATCATGCTCGTATGATCAACGTGTCGAAATAACGAAGTCCTATCTCAGGACATGCGCGCGCGATGATTCACAATTACTTTGTTTATAGTCGCAATCTTAAGAATCGAGACTAGCTGGTACTTGCTATATGACTGTACTAGTGATATATCAAATAACTAGTATGTCTAGCGGGAAACCTCCTGTACTTCATAAGGGAAAATATGTTTTGATTGGAACTGGTATTGGGGCTAGAACCGAGGTTGCACTGAAATTAGCACTGGTTATTTTTTATTGAAGTTGTGGCCCTCAGACATGCGTAAGATACTACGTCAAAATTCCGTCCAATTGCTGATATCAAATTCTGTGATGGGTTGAATAATTCAATAAATTATCGTACCGGCTTAGATAATATGACGATCATTAAATTTGTCACCCATCAGAACATCGGTAGAAGAGAGGGCAGGAACTGATTTAAGCGGGTGATGGGAAATGTCCATACTATCAGTATGTTTTCTTTTTGTTTATACTGTGCCACTGGCGTGGATTACTGTAGGCATCTAGTAGCCTTAATCCTGGTTAATAGTGGTCACAAATGAAGTATGAACTACGTACTGGTATTTGGATATGCGCTTGGCAGTATTTTATTTTTAATCAATAAAAATAACAGGTGACTACATCGGGTATATAAATAACTTTACGATATTATCTCCTCCTTG
>DWBC01000062.1:0-10812 GCA_018237325.1 Calydna sturnula
CCTAGGACCTCATACGGCCAAGCGAATACGTTAACCGCTAGGCCAACGAGGCGGTCAAATTTATATTTGCATTATCTTTTAAAATACGAACTAATGTTGGGAAATCTCTGCTAAAGGAGGTGATCAGTATAAATTGGTGTCTTCAAGTAAAGAATAAAAAAGCACTTTCTAGTTTCTTGTACTTCTTTCTTTGACTTTTCCATTACTTTCCATCAAGTAGAGGGTCATTATACTATCTTAGCCATGGAAGAAATACATAAAATAGGATTACTAGTTATCAAATATGACATAGATAATCAAATAAGTTTTTAGATTTTGATAACTAACATTGGATACGAATGTAGAATTAATAAAATTTTGAACTTGATAGAATTAAGAGAGAATTTTTACAGAAAATATATTTCCATGTATTGACATAGATCCCAATGGATTCAACTGGATCAAAACCGAAACAGAAAATAGCATAGATTTCAAAAAAAATAATGAGATGTATTCGTTGAGAAAGCACACAGAGCAGATAAAATAAAGTGGAGATGGCATAAGCCGTACTTTAAAATAGGATAACTACTGTAGTAATTATTCAATGAATCAACACTTTTGGAACGCTCACCGAACTCACTTGGTATTTCTATGGCGGGATAGTGCTTAAACTAATTAGTTAAATTAACTTTAAGTTCATCTAAAGTAGACACATTAAAATATTTTGAAAATACATTGCTATAGCTGGCGCTATCGGTTCACCAGTGGTGAAATCCCAGTGGATTTAAAGTCATGATAGCTTAATTAGTAAAGCACCGGCTGAATGACCCCGGGTATAAGAATTCAAATCTCAATTGTGATGAATTTTTGTCCCTTTAAATTTGCACTTTAATGATAAAATTATGCTAGTGCGAATTACAATATTATTTAGGCAGTATTCAATCTACACTATCTTCTTTTTTTTGTGCTCAGAACAATTAAAAATTAACTATTAGTACTTAATTTGACATGCCAGCAAAGTCACAGAAAAAAGTTAAGTAAATCATAAAAAATCAGCAAGTATCTAGCCGACGTAATTATATGCCGATGTATACAATCACCAGATGAAGAGACTTCGTGAATATGATTTAAATAATGGCATTACAGTTGAATCATGTGGCAAAGAAAATGTTCCATTACACTCATTTCGAACAATTTTGAATAAATAATAGCAAAATAGTTTTTATTTTTATTTTCACGCAATTTTCACGACAAGGCACTTAGTAACATGCTCAATCCACTAATTTATATATTTATCTCTAATCATGTGGGCTTAATATTAAAAAAGTATTACATTAACATTGGCATAGATTACACCTTAATGGTTTCAAATTAATAGGTACTTTTTTATTCTGATTATAAAAAAAAAACAAATTTGTCTATGCTATTTAATTTATGGCTGAAATTAATAATCAAATATGATACAGTGGAAATTGATTCCATTCCAATTTTTTAATTAACTAGCCGATCCGTGCCCACGTCATTGGGCGCTTATCCCGCCTTTGCAAAATTTTACTTCTCTTGCTCTGGTCCTAATGGTCTAAGCGTGATGATATATAGCCTATGTTACTCGTGGATAATGTAGCTTTCGAATGGTGAAATAATTTTTAAAATCGGCCCAGTACTTTGTGAGCCTATTCATTACAAACAAACAAAAAAATATTACCTCTTTATAATATTAGTTTAGATTGAGTGAAGCAATAGATCTAAGACTAAGACAGAATTAGTTTCAGAGATGAATACTCTGTTATTTACACCGTATACGATGTAATAAAAAGATCATAGTTTAAACATGATTACTTACACTTATTGAGACTTTCACCATCACAAGTTCTTATGCATTAAATATAATATGTTAAACTGGATTCTTAACACTGAGCTAGAGAAGCCTGAGAAGAGAAGATCGAGTTTTTAAAGAATTGTGTCACCCACTTGGAGTAGTGCTTCAGTCCTCTTTGTAAGCTTTTTAATGTGATGTATCCTTTTTTCGGTAGAAGTCTATGAATTGTCATAACTTTAAAGCTTCTTAAGCAAATGTATAACAATCTGGAATATAGTCGCTGTCATTTGTCATTTTTAAACAACACAATACCAAAATCTTTAAAATAGCTAATTTTAAAAATGACACCTGTTTCACACAAATTCATCTCTTTGTGTGAAACAGGTGATCTCACGTTTTCCGCATAAAAGCTTGCGATATGCTTTTGATACAAATAGCAACGTCCAGTTCAGTAGGTTTCATACATTATTTCCCTAGGCAGTAAAATGTTGCTTTACTTTGACTTTTAGTGACATTTAGGTGATTGGAATTTGCCGAGTAATTTTGAAAAAAATATTTATATATAGTGAAAAAAACCTGCTGGTCCTAACCTTTGTATGTGGCTTAAAAAGCTTTAAAGTCGTGAGAATATTAATTTCAATTTGTCGGAAATTTTGCCATATTTAATTTAAATATTATTAAATCTTGACATATATTTACAATCATGCGATAAAATTTATTAATATTTAATGGAAAAAACTACTGGTTTACTTCAAATTCGCCGACAGTAAAATATAGGTCAAACCTAAATATTAATTAATTCATCTTCTTTGATACCAATATAGTACGCATATTTTAACATAGATTATCGATTAATACGCATCCTGTTGTGAAGAAATAATATTATTAAATAATATCGCTATACCATTTCATAAAATAGTTAATTGCTGTGTGACCAGCTAATGGATTCAAAAATCTCTGAATATGTTCAAGGATATTCATTAATTAATTTTTGACACCTTTGAACTATAATGTGTTAATTATTCATGAATAATTGATAAGGAAACTGTAATTAATGTATTAAATTAGTGGTTGTTTCTTGAAGAAGCAGTGCCGGATTTAGACTGCGGCGGCCATTGGCAAAGCATGTGGTGGAGGCCCTCAAATTGGTTGTGGTTAATTGTTAAATGTTTCTATTAAGATTAAGTTAAATTTACGCTATAAGGTCAAGTTAACTTAAGTAACGCCTATAGACACCAAAGATGTTAAATGTGCGTTGCCAACCTAAGGCTAGAGTACTTTGCACTCTACACTTTGGGTAAATTTTATCTCCGGCATAGTGCTATCACATTGCGGAATAATAGATGGTGAGTTTCCCTGATCAACTAAAATAGAATTGGACGCAGAGACCAGAAGATCGGCCTTTTGTTTCACGTGGAACATTAGGCCATTGTCCCGGGGTAAAAAGGGTTACGGTAAGAACAAAACAGCCTAGAAACCAACGAAGACGAACTAATCCATCGCCGATTTTCTCTGTGCTCCGATTTTGCCTTAGCCACGACTAGGATAGTTTTTATAGCGATTTAGAGATAACGATTTCGCCTGCTAGACATAAAAAGCGGCATCGCGGGCAATTCCTAGTATACATATATATAGGTTGTCCGGAAATTAATGGATCACCTTGAACTGCGGGCACAGAGTACTAAATAGTTACTACGATACTTCACTCCAATACAAATATTCCATACCATTGGCATGCTGCTGGATGCCATAGATGGAAGATGAATAGGAGGAGCAACTCCACGCGGGCGGAGCCGCGGGCTATTGCTAGTTTTGTATATAGTGTACTTAGTACCGTAAAATGGGGATATTAGGAACGGCGGGGTAAATGAGGACAAAAGTCGGAACATTTTTAAACGTTCTGTGGTAGTACTACTATTGAAGATACACCGACATTTTTTTCATTTCCGAACGGAATTTTATTTTTTGCTATTGGCTACACTTAGCAAGGAAGCTAGCCAATCAGGTTTCACTAGAAACAACGGTTCAAACTAAGGACGCCGTGGAGACGTGAATATTGTGCTTTTTAACTTTGTGTTTTAACGAGTAACATTGAAGAAATGTATATTGTATGTGTATTGTATTTTGGATCATATCAAAGGATTGTGGTTTAAAAAAACGTGAAAGTAAGTTAAATTATCCCGTAAATTCATTGGAAATGATAGTTTTAAACAAACACAAATTTTTAGGCGATTTTCGAGAAAATGGGAACGCGAAGGGGGGAAATTGGCACAAGAACAGGTATAATTAGAACAACTCAGGGGATATTTGGTTTGCACAAGAGGTAAATTGGGATTCATGCATAGGGTTGTCAAAAACTATAACCTAAATAAAACACCTTTTTAGACTTTCGCGGCCACTATTATGTACTAAATAAGACATTTTTAAGAAGGGGTTCTTATCCCGTGAAAATGGTTGTTGTAACACAACCGAAATATCGGGAACTCAGAATCAAATCGCGGTGAGAATCCCCTTTTAAAATTGTCTTATTTAGTACTAAATAAAACCTAAATTATATTTGATTTTAACAATCCCAAACTAATTAAAACTGAAATGTTTTATTTTGGTAAACCTTTACTTTGACATTTAAGTACCAACTAAGGGCATGAAACTGAATGGCACGAAACTGAAATTGGAATTTTTTAGTGCTTTGCTTTTTGGTTATTTTTGTTCATTCAGAACAAATCCAAATTCAATTGTAAAATATTAAAGGACAACTGTTTTTAGAACGAAGTTCCTTATCGCGCTGCACAGCTAAAGGAGCTAGGCGAGTGTGATGAAAAATCCTCACAGCACTTTTGCTATAGTGCGTATCGCTCTGAGAATTTGGGGCAGCATTTAAATTGTTATGAGCGTTATACTCATTATTTTATGAATGTACCGATTGTACTCACATTTAATTCCAAGGCTCTTTTGACTAGTTTCAGTTTGATACGGAGACCTTAAGGAACTGCGGAGGGTTCGTAATAGCTTACGAGCCGCAGAGCGCTCGCGATCTTGCCGTATGCAACTCATAAATAAGGACTCCGTATTACACCGAAGCTAGTCGAGCAAACCTCAAAGTAATGGTAATGTAAGTACAGCCAATATGTACATACATATTATAATAATTTTATTTCTACCTTTTGTTGGACCTTCAAAATTTTTTGGTTACCTAATTTGAAAGATGAATATTAAGTTTTATTATTATTTTGATATTTAGATATTAAGTAAAACAATTAATAGTTATAGGTGGATATAGGTTAATCCAAAGAAGAGAACATAAATGAACACGAAGACACTGATTTATTTGTTACCTATGTTTAATAAATATAAGACTCAATAGATGGTTTATTATTTAACGCATATTCAGTGCCCCCCTGAATATAACGTTTATATTATAATAGTAGCGTGATTAAATACAAACCTTACTAAGGGTTCTCCTTTTGTAATTAAATAGGTAGGTAGGTATCTATATATTTTGATCTGGAAAAAGAGTGACAGCCCTTGTGACAATTCCGAATATCCCCTCTCTTATGCCTATTAACCCTGTCAGGGGTAATTTGGAACCCAACAGTTTTTGTTGAATTTCGCAAAATATGACATTATTTGGGGAATCTAAAGCTACACAACATCTAAAAGATCATACCACACATTCTTAAATATACCCAAAAGTACCCTATGCGTTACCGAAGAAAGTTTAAATTGCAGTTGAAAGTCAAGATTGGACCAATTTACCCCGTTTTACGGTACTAGGTTTTGAAATTGTACAGCCGACCTACGCAGCGCGTTTCAAGACAACACGCGACTACACACATCAATCAGTGCTTCAAGAATTTTCTTGTAGTTGACGTTGTCACGACGAGAGGAGCAGTATATTAGATAGATTTTTGTTTTTATTTCCCAATTTGTTTCTGTTAAAATATATACCCAAAACATTCCACAAATCTTCATGCAGTTTGAAGAGTTATAAGTATGAATATTTTCATATTACACATATCCACTCGGACATATGCGGGGTTTCGTCGGACTATGCGTTAGCATCCCTAGTAATTTGTGGTCGGACTTTCGCTAGTATATGGCAACGTTAACACAGGCGCATAATCGCTAATAGTCTACCACCTCTTGATGTAAGTAATTACGCTTGGCTATAAGAGCTGTTTTAGCTGGAACATAATCAGTTCATTTGGTGCAAACGAACTAGATAACAACTATATCAGTGTCCGTAAATGCGTATCAAGAAAAAAATTTACGCCTTAATTATGTTGTAAATTTAGTATTTCCAGATGTGTGGGGGTAAAAAAACCGGCCACGTTTTACAATTCAGTTTAATGATAGATACATTGGGTAATACTTAGAAACTAGCCGTCCAACAAGCTGAGACAAATAGTTTCGAAGATATAATGTTATGTAATTTATACCTGTAATTAAAGAATTTTCGTTAAACTAGACCATCTATTGTCCGGTTTATTAAGATTTTCTTGACCCGACAATAGCTAGGAAAACCGGGCTGTCCGGTCAAAAACCGGGCATCTGTCAACCCTAGGTACAAACGATCTAGTCAATAGTAATTTGTGTACCACGAAGCCTCATTTCAACAGTGAAGCCACCGCTTTGTGGTAGACGCCGACGATATAAGGGGTACCCATTTTCGCCCGTCACTGAGTCGGTAATCTGGCGCGCGTGGATATTGTAGCCACCGCATTAACCATGGACCTTAAGCGTCTTTATACTTATATTTAGGTAATATTACTTATTTAGGAAACTACATAGCACTGCGTGATCATAGTCATTGGTGCGAATTCTTTATCATGTGACCCACTTCTCCTAAGTAGTCTGATTATAGAAAAAAAGTACAAAAAGCTTAAGTGACTGATGGTTTTACTTATTGAAGAATGTATAGATACTACTATAAAAATATAGATATTTGTAAAAGGTAAAATTTGTTATAAGTAACAGAGGTAAAGCTGCGAACAGTTAGTGGTTAAAATGCTTTTAAGATAATAATATTACTAACAATAATATTTACGGAACCGTATAAGTAAAACCGACGTCTAACTTTTGTGGTTTATTATTGCGATGCGAGTTGACGACAATTTCTTGAATATTTATGTCTTTCGAAAAAGAACTCGTTTACAAATTAATTAATGAAATATTAATATTTATGAATTTCCATAAGAAAAATTTACAAATTTTGCTAGAATATGTGTTAAGGCACGACAAGATTAGATACATATTATTTAAACTAACTGTTGCTCTCTGCTTCATTTGCATGACAATTAACAGTTCTGAATATAAGAACAATATTAGTGTATATGTATGTGTGTGTGTGTTAGTGTGTGGGTGTATATATATTTCTATTTAGTTACAACTCTGTAATATAGTCACTGTGAAGGGCGTTCTACGCGGGTACCAAAAATAGACTCCTATTTTAGACACTGTTTAATTCTATATAAAGCCCGAATAATAGGTATGTGCCTTTTTTAGCAGGTTAGTTATGTATTTTAAAACCAAAAACTCAACTGAAGCTCACTGACGACTTAAAGATAGTACTTGTACCTGTGACTGTTGTGTTACGATCTGGATAGTATATTTGTACGTAAAACGGTCTACTTATCTATAGTCTATAAAAAACATTACTTTTTATATATTAAGTATTTTTGTTCTAATTACGGCATTGAAATTATTTTCGTAAAAATACCATTATGATCTTTCTTTAAACTCTTGTTTGACGAAGTTGTTTTCATGTTATCCCTTAAATAGCTGTGACTAAAATTCATTAAATATTCTAAAATAGGAATGTTTAACAAATGTGATAGATTTCTCTGCAAAAAGACTATACTTAGCAGTGACCTTCAAATGTAAGTAATTCTTAGATAGAGAAATAATCCTTAAATATGACTAGGGTTGCCAACCTTCGAAAATACTAACACAAAAGGTTTTCTACATGCTGGGAACCGTTAGGTCAGTTATTATTATCGGGAACCCTTAATATGCCTAAATACCCTGATAAGGCATATATACGTGTAAAATTATAATCTGTAACCTGGAGGTCGGCATTAAATGACTTAAATAATATGTTTTTAGATGAGACAAAGTTTTTAGATGAGCCGTCTCGTTCTTTATTGTCTATCATCATAAAAAAGTTTAATATGCAAATAATCGGAAAGAAGAGGTCCACTGCTGAACATGGATCCAATGATTTTCTCCCGCAACCTGTTCAATGTATAACCTAACCTAGAAACCATTCAACATATAAACTAATGGAAATCAGAAAGTTTGGAAAATTACTCTGCCTGCCATTACGAGAAGTAGGACTATGATGATTTTAAATAGTTTCTTCAAACATTTAGAAAAGTTGCGTAAAATCTCCTTGAATCAATTACATATTTAAATAATCTAAATTATCTTGCACAACATTTGACTGATTGGAGCACAATATGGCGGACGAAACATTTCGATAATATTAATCTAAACACATGCGGTAAATGGGTAAGCTTATTGCAAGCCATGATTTTTTTCAAAATTTATTTACACGAGAACAACAAGGTATTAGTACTTAAAAGATATTATTCAGTAAATAGTATTCAGTAAAATAAGTGTTTGAAAACGCTATCACCTGTATTAGAGTTAGAATTTTGGTATGAAAGAGTTATAGGACCAATTTCGGAGTATACAACTACTCCGGAATCCGTAGATATTATACTATTCGTAAAAAGCAACGCCTGATCATACAAAAAAGTATACGCGACGACTTGAGAATTGGGAACCTCCACCGTTTTTGGTAGGTTGAAAATATATGCCTATAAATCGCGGGTAATACACATTTAGGTAAATACTAAATATAGTCATTTAGCATATAATATTCAGGGTTAAGGGTAATTAGTACAACTCCTTTTAATGAGATACTGTCAAAGTCAATACTGATTGATTGAAGACCATAATGGCTTATCCAAAAACTTTCAATTTCGGAGATATTTAAAATTTAAAAAATCATAAGACGAAAATCTACCATCAGAACTTCCAAATTGAACCGTATTTAGGTAGCTGAAGTAGTAGTTATTATTTACAGCCCATAAATCTTAAGTTACAATGAATTAATCAAAAATTAAAGTATATTTATATTTTAAATATCTCCGAAACTCCGAAAAACCTTCCGTTTTTGGATAGGGCGTTATAGGCTTTAATCCATCAGTATTAACTTTGTCTACATCTCCTTAAAAGGAATTGTACGAATTAATATTAACCTTGTATACACCATCAAGAGTTATCTATCTCCGTGTTGATCCAGTCCTTCTTAGAACAATAGGGCATTTACTTTACTAACCTGACCATTAAGGAGGTGGTGAGCGTACAACGACTACTCGATAAGAGAGCTGAGTGTGAGTATTACGTATTGATACGACATAAGCGCAATGTTTTGCTGGAGCAATGAACAAAAAATTACAATGTCGAACATCATGAAAGCACAATAGTTTTGTAGGTATTTCATCGTGTTCTTGTTTTATTTTTCGTATCTCACTGTGAATTCTATTTCTTTCAAGCGTTCTCTCTTTTAGGGTTGGCTACAATAAATCTCTTACAGAGAAAAGCTCGCCTTTTGTTTAATTTATATTTATAACTTGTGTTGTACACTTTTATGTGTAAAATATTTATAACTTTTTTTGTGAATTGTAAGTGACTTTTATGTATAAAATAAATATATACTAATATTATAAATGCGAAAATTTGGATGTTTGGATGGATGGATGTTTGTTACTCAATCACGCCGAAACTACAGAACAGATTTTGATGAAATTTTGTATTAGATAGCTAAAGACAGAGAATATCATATAGGCTACTTTATCCCCGAGTTCCCGATTTACACGGAAATAACGAGAATACACAGACGAAGTCGCGATTGGCCTCTAGTAATAAATATTTTTTTCCAGACAAAACATTATGTGTTTACGAATTTCTATAGTCACGTATCGAAAAGTTAAATTCAACTATAGCTTCCGTGGGTCTTGATAACACCGCTTTGTCTTTTCGCCGACATAATGTGTGTACTTACCGTGTTCCGGATCGAAAGGTAACGTAAATTTACGTACGCAATCATCCTAACCTACAGGTTCGCAACGCATTACCATCCTTGGTGTCCATAGACGGTGGTTATTTTTTGCTATCAGGAAACGTGTCTGCTTCCTTTCTACACAGAAGACCTTATTAGCTGAAAACACTCGAATAACTAAAATATAAAAATATGTTACGTCGAGTGGATACGTTGAAGGTTGCCTTCGATTTGCATAGATTCCAGCATCAAAACCTGGCCTAAATGTAATTTTATGACAAACGCAAATGCTTTATAACCCTTTTTGAAATAGGTTGATTTCTTTACGAAGAAGAACACAATTCCCACAAGTCCAAAAACAGCGAGAATTTAATGACACTACAAGAATACTTGCTGTTCCAAAGGTTACAATACATTTGAATACATTTACAAGAATCCTCTTTGTTGCTCTTTTCAAAAGTGTATATATCAATATTTTATTAGAGTTTCGATGGCTACATATTTAATGATGTCAGATCAGATCCTTTACCTAAAATAAAAGAATTGTGAAACAAAAAGTACAATTTGATTTAAATACCAATACCGCAATAGCAAGAGCTACATAACCCTCCCTAAAATCTCATTTGCATCATCGTTATAAACGAAAAAACAAATCAAGTCTTATGACTTGATTTATTTTTTATATCTAAGGTTTGTTTGTTAGATTTATATCTAAGGTTGAAAACAGTCTAATTTTCTTTTGAAAACCATAAATATTGTTAGGATAACGCACAAAACCCGAAAACCGTCGTATTTATGCGTAATTTTTATTTAAATAATACAATTATTGCAATCATTACGTGTCACTAAACTATGTTTGATGTGAGTGACCTTCTGGTTTGAATGCTGGCGGAGTAAAGTTCATCAATCAAAGTTTAAAAGTCACGGTAGGTATGTCGGTCTGTCT
>DWBC01000063.1:0-10802 GCA_018237325.1 Calydna sturnula
ATTACCAATATATAAGGTTGAAAAAACGCCAGACCTCCACTTTACCTAGTCCCATACTAAACAGGGTTCAACTTTGTATGAAGTTTCCGTCTCTTATTTTACATGCTCTTTGTAGTAACCAAAGAATATATAATTTAATAGTAGCTGTCGTAAAACTACGCGTTTCAGAAGTTGTGACGTTGACGAAGTGTGACAAGACAGATCATACGCCTTTTGGCGGTAACATTCAAAATGAGAATAAAAAATTGTAATTAAATTAAAAAACGCATCTATAATTAGAATTTTTTTTTTATGTACCCCCATTTATTAAACCTGATTTCAAAAAAATATCTCCAACCCTATTGGTCTAAACTGTCCTGTGATATTTTATTATTGTATTTCCAAAAATCCAAACAAGTAAACTCCTGACTAACATTCCAAACCATTTTAGTATAATGGAGAACCCACCTGTTATTTTATAGACAAAGAGCGTTCTGGTATTATTTGCGAGGGTCTATATATCTCGATTGCAAATAAAAACCACTCATATATTACGCTGATAATCTGTAAAAAACGCTCGAAAATAATTTTATGGAACAATAGCCACTTTTCTACTGTATTTTTTAATATTACAACAAAATCAGTTCTAATTAGTATTAACACCCATGTTTGTTTTTTTTTTCTATTCAAAATACAAGTAGACAATAATTTTTGAGAGAAAATGTGAATAGGAACACTGTAAATCGAGAAAGTAGCACATAAGTTTGAAACACTCCTGAAATAACTATTATTATTGTAAATATATTATGTATTAAGTATTGTTTAAATGTGAATTAAATGAATTGAGTGTACACTTGATGTACCTACTTTTTTACTTTTGTAATAAAATTATGTATATTTACATTAAATATTGTAAGTTGATTAATTGTGATATAAAATAAACACATTTGGTATGTTTTTTTTCTTTGCCCGTCTTAATCTATACTAATGATATAAAGCTAAAGAGTTTGTTTGTTTGAACGCGCTAATCTCAGGAAGTGACTGAACCGATTTGCAAAATTCTTTTAGTGTAAGACAGTCCATTTATTGTGGAAGTTTATTGGCTGTATAACACGCTAAGACGACAGGGAGTCTAGGAGCTTCGTATGACTGGAGCCCCTATTGATTGCTAGTACATACAAAAAATTTAAAAAAAAATCGGTGCCATAGATTGTACATGATAATGTTCTTTGTTCAATAAAACGAGTACACAATCGAGAGCCCTGAAGAAATGTGGGCATCGCTGTGTTAAAATCGGCTCATCTTTTAAGTTTCAGTTGTTAATTTATTAATTAAGCGACATCCAACTAATCGAACATAGGCATAATACAGCAGCGAACATAAATAAGTTTTCTCTACAGCTACAAAATGAATGACACTTATTTTGTTTTAAATTTAAGGCAAAGGGAACTGAGACACGAGTCGTACAATGAAGCACATAAAAAAATAGGTATAAAGCTTCTTAAAACAACTAATTATTAAAATAAGAGCACTACTTGAACTCACTATTAAGTTTAGGCTTCAGTTCCTCCTATTACCTGTAATATTTTTCTCCACTTTATGGATTCAATAGATACAACGACTAGGCATAGGAAGAAAAGACACTAGACTTTTTATAAAATGAAAACTCCAAGTACTTTAGATATAAATTTATTATATTTTATAATTCATAGATGAATATACAGAATAATTAAAACTTTAGGAATGCATGGTGTCTGGACAGCATAAGAAATAAATTAAGTACTAAATAAATTGGCCTATACTATACAACGTTATATGGTCTATTAAATAAACCTTTTACATGTCAACGTGTACTCTTTATGTACAATAAAGTTACCTACAGGTTTATCTATATTTATGTACATTACAATATATAAATGCAGTTATTGGCTTAATGACGAGTGTATGAACTCAAGCAATGCTTAATATGAAATGGACGTTACAATAAGCGATTCATGATATAGACATCTACAGCGAAATGATTTCAGGTACATTCATAAAACTAAAGACACCGCATTGTGTAATAACATCTGTCTAACAGTAAATTAGTTTTCAGTTGATATGAATTGGTTAAATTACAAAATGTTTATGTGTAAATATTTCACATTTGCTTCGTACGTCTACAGGCTTAGATAAGAGCTCATGCGAAGGAAATCACGTGCAGCTTGCGTTAAACATAACCAACGCAATCCAAACTTGACAGATAAGCCCTTGATTCTCGTAATATTTAAAAATCGAAGCGTGTTCGAACGTCACATTTAAAACTTCTGAAGTTCTACCCTTGAGTTTTAAACAAATGCGTGTTTTAAGGACAGACCTTTGTCATGCGTGCTTAGATCCATTTTTGTATAGTCATCTTTTTAAAATTGCTTCGATTCTAATGCGATTTGTTGCGAGAATCAGGGTCAAGATTGCTTTCATTCGATATTTAAATGTTTAGTATTGAATTAATGAAATCAAAATATACTCTATTCAAGGTATTCAACACTTATAACCCCAATCTGTCAAATTTTGAGACGGATTAACCGATCCGTGGTAGATAGCGCCATCGTCGGTCGTAGAATAAGTCTTACTAGTTACTTGATCAATCCCCAGTGAGGATCTTACGTTCACAGTTATAGAGTACGACCGTAGTTATATCTTAATTTAAATATGATCTCTAATTCTCTTTGCTCATGATTATTAACTTAGGAGTCAGTTTGTTGGCCGTTAAATTGCAAAAAATCTACCACAAAAATTTAGAGTTCTTAAGGAGTTTCACGATCCGCCCGCTATAAAGCAGCAGCAGCTTCTAATATTAACCTACTAAGGACTTTATCACGAATTATAACAACCATTTGGTCGCTTATAGCAAGTGTAAAATATTTACATTTTAATACCGTTTCCCATCAAATACAAAAAATTATAATGTTGGCAAGATCTGTTTAATTGTATACTCATAGTATACCATTTAACTGTCCCCTAACCATGACGTGTCATTTACGGCGTAAACTGAGATAAAATGTAATTTAACGTAAAGAAATTACGATTTTTATTGCATTACATTAAGGTCGTTATTTGGTTACACATTTTTTCTATTTTACCCTGTAAACACATCTGATATAACAGTCATAGTCAGGGGCCTGATTTCTTATTTCGCCGTTTTTCTGATTATATTTTAAGGGTCTCGACAAGTGACATTATGCTCAACAAATAGAAACGTTACCGTCAGAAAAAATGTAAGGAAATGACATTGCTTTGAAAAAGCAAATAGCATTCCCATAAATTTTTTTGACATTAACATTTGCGTTACGTGAGTTTTGGCACTTGTCTAGAGGGTAAACTTGTCTATTCGGATTGAAGTTAATTCAAGCAGTTCTCTAACAATTTTAGTGTAAAAAATTATTAGCACAGGCGATAAATCTTCTAAAAATCAGCATTGCCAACTATATAAATTAAGCCTTTCTTTACAATATGCAATAAAACATTAAATTAGAGTAATATAAATAAATTGCTTACATGTGACTTTATTTGTGCAATATTAAAGCCATTATAACCTTTAGAATGTACCATTATTTTAGGCAATATCTATCACATATCTTATAACTACAACCTCCTTTAATCAACGTTACTTGACTACGTTTTGACAACGTCACCTTGGGCAGAACACGCAGACTTTGACTTAACTATCTTTATGTGAACGGCTTTCGATGGGCCTTTTTTATTGTTAATCGTCATTGTACGGCACGGCAGTTCCCTCTTCACGCGTAGTACTTACATATATTGCAATCAATACATATTTATTTTATTTAACACTTGAACCCAATGTAGTAACAAAGAACAAAACATACACGAACGTAACGGTATGGTATGCGAGATTGTCTCTCACTATGACATAATAAAATGGGAGATTTCGGGTTTTACTCGAACGCGTCAGATTATCATATAGGTAATAATAATAAAACCATATTTTTTTAAATATGACAGGACAATTTACACCAATTGATCTAACCCAAAAGTTAGCAAATTATTTGCTTATGCAAAAACTAATACATAGAAATACTTGAATACAGGTATAAATTTAATAAACACTCGGACCTAAAACAAAAACATTTATGTTCATCACACAAATGTCCCTAACGGGAATCGAAACCCGAGACCTGATGCGGCCAGGCGACTACGTTCATCGCGAGGTCACCGAGGCGTTCAGTTTGGCGACATACTTTACATCCTAGTGAGAAGCTCTTGCTCATCTGAGCCTTCTATATTGAAAGGTGGAGGGAAGCAATAGATAAAAAAAGTATAATCTATTAATATTTGAAGCACCAGTAAAAGTAGTGACGTAAAAGTCACAAGTACTTAAAAAAATTAAAAGGTTTTAGACACTCATCCCACCAGTAAAATAATACAAAATGGTATCTTATTTAAAGTAAAATGGTATGTTATTTTAAAATCTATCATGAAATGACTAAATCCAACAGATCTATGACACTGGAGTCATTGCATATTAAGAATTTTGACATTATTTAGATTAAAACAGCATTTTTGTAATATGGTAAGATTAAATGTAATGGATTTTTTGATAAAACGGTACACAAAAAAATAAATTATCGAAATCTAACTAATGTATTAAAATATATTGATTGATATACTTAGGTACTGCGTTTTAAGGGGAATACGCATTACGCCGTTACCTTTACAAACTAAATTTGAATTTGAACTTTTTTTCTAAGCCGACCGCTTCTTGGTAGGCCTTTGAAGTTTATGACATGTCTGATCGTAGAGTAGATACGCAGTGAACATCTGTTTATGCGCGTGTCACATGGCCGCAATTTACGATACAAACACGCACTTAATACACATCAAAGTTTGATTTTAATTATAACGTTATAAGGAATGCTAAAATTGTACCACAAAAACCAATTTCGAAAATTCTGCTAAACTCAGTTATTAAAGCGACAATCTTTTAATATCTCACTCTTATTACTCTGTGCTTTATAAATACTTGAACCTGCGGCGCACTTTAGATTTTTACAATCAGGATTTAAATCAAGTTCTAAGGAATGAATCAGGTATAATTTAACACCTTAGCATTAAAACGCAAAACTTTTTCTTGGTTGGCTGTCTGAGATTGGGAAATCTACTCGGATTTGGCGATAAGACACCATCGTGTAACTAAAACATTCTTAGCTAAGTATTTGTCTGACTATATAACAAAAAGATTTCATTCCTTCATTCAATTTTGGCCCTAAAGGTTCATTTTTAGATCAGGCTGTGTATGGGTCAAATAATGCTTATTGTATGCAGTAACTGTTTTACAGTAGTGACTTATTTACCCGTTGTATTGATAACAGGTATTTAATTTCATATTTTCCTCGCCCTGTTGCTACGGTAACGCCATCTATGAAACTTTATAGATGGCATTATCAAAGAAATTTCTTATTCAATAGTGTTAAGATTGAAAATAACTATTACTGATAAACGGACCATGCGTCTTATTACAGTAATAAAATATATAGTTTCCTTGACACGTAAAACTGTCAGAAATAAAGGAACTACAATTTGATGTATCAAATGAAAATGTTTATACCGCTTAACCCAATAATCATATTATTTTATTAAACAGAAGATATGTTTCACAAGAAGGTACTCCGTATGGCGTAGGACACCGTAATACATCTGTATTTAAATATATAAAAATATACCTATCTAGAAAATATGGCTCTAATGCAATCGTGTATTCTAATATACAGGAGACTTTGGTTACATTTAATTCATATTAAGCAATAATTTGTACGTGACAAAAATACATATTAAACACAAATCCATAAAACTTTTACATTTAATAAATAAGTTTCAAAGTAATTGTGTTTCAAGGACAATTATCAATAGGCATGACGAAAAATTAAAAAAAACGGCTGTATATTATTTAAAAATATAAAATAATTGTAATGAATAGCATATTTTATTAAAAAAATAAGATTTTGATTGCAAAAATACATTTATAATTTTCATTTTAAAATTTTCGCCAAAACGCTCTAAAGTTTACTTTCATAAATAAAGTCGAAGGAACTACCAGTAGGAGTATAAAACGATAAGTCGTGATTAATGCGTGCGTGCTGTCACGTTTAGATCTTTACTCTGATTGACGTTTCACACAAAATGGCGGATCACCGTATTCCGTAGTTTTTTTTAGTGAAAATATTATTTAATCTCGCAAAAAATAATGAAATAAATATTTGTTTTGTAATATTTTATCTACGTGTGTGTATATAAAATTATTGTGTTTTACAATAATTGTCGTCATGCTTATTGTGAGCTATATTACGTTACAAAAGTTTCATTAAAATCATAATTCATTTAACGAAATTTTACAAAGTACGCAGTGTAATCGCCAAGTTACAAAGATTTTCCCTACATACATACCTACTCAAAACATGTGACTGGCTCTACAATGAACATGAAATCAAGACCACATTATCTTCAGTAATCTATTGAGATTAGAGCTCAAGGAACTTCAGTTATACATATAATCTTCGTAGATGTGACTAAATTTGAAGTTACAACATAATACAAACTTTTAATAGAGTATTACATAACGCAATGCGCGAGTGCGGATAAGATTGAAGCGAGGTAGATTCCATAAAGTTGTCAAAGCGGGTAATTTCTACTGTATAATTACGTTTAAATTTTAATTTATTCTGCGCTTATAGATGTCACTAGTAACTAAAAACATACAATTTGTAAAACAAAAGTAAACGACAGAAATATAGTCACAACTTAAAAATTTGTTACGTTTATTCTCTTAGGCCATATATGAGGAAATACATATAGTTTTGACTAATTCTATAAAAAAGTTATAATTATTACAAAACTATTAAAAAAAACTATTGAAGTGTCATGGGACACCCAGATGGAACGAAGTTCCAAAACTGTTCAATGCGAAAGAGAAAGACGAAACGAAACCAACTGCCTTGCTTTCTATGAGAGAGAAAGAGAGACAGATGGAGAAAGACGCGCACGCCGCACAGCTTGCAGCGCGCGCTAGCAACTAAAGCAAAAGTAAAAGTATCGTTACAACTTTTGATCTTCATTTTTTCCGTCTAGCCCACTTTCGCAACGAGCGATAACGAACTTCGTTCCAAAAATAAAGTGTAAAATATTTTAAATTCTCAATCGTCCCAAAGGGTATTTTTCTTTCTATTTTTTTCTTTTTCTTTTCATACAACGCAATAAAAACCTTAAGTCAATGTGGTAAAGTTGTAATTTCACCACACAAATTTGAAGGAACAATGTGATATAATTTTACTTTAAATCATAGTACAGTTTTACCAATATTCTTAATAAAAACAAGTACATATATTCATTTCTTTAGGTACTTTCATGACTTTGACTACTTTTGACGTATAAGTTTATATTAAATAAATAATATTAAAAATGGAATGCAAAAACTCACATAAAGATGCTAAGCCGTTTAAAAACCGCTTATCCCATTAAAATTTAACATAACGCAGTAAAATCTGCGTCAACAAAACATGGCACACAAATTTCGTAATAATATGAACTTTGTACAGGAGACGTTCGATGTTAAAAACAAGACTATGTAAGTGTTAATCCTAAAATAAGAATTACGAGCACGAAATGTTACGAGTGGCGAAAAACTCCATTTTAGCCAAAATAAGTACTTAAATAGCGCTGACTTCTTGTACGCTGCTTCATCTAATATTAACTTATCACACTAATATAATAAATTTGAAAGTTTGTTTGGATGTTGTTACTGAACGGATTTTGACGAAATTTGGTATACGGATAGAGTATTAGCTGACTTGGGCGATAAGATATTTTTTATCCCGAACAAATGCTCCCTTGAGATAAAACCGAACTTAACGCGGGCGGAGCTTAGTAACGAATAAATTTAACCATTAAAGTTCTTTAAATTTAAAGAAATTAAAGTTCTTTAAATTTAAAGAAAATGTTCGTCGCAAGTGAGGCTTGAACTCACTTACCCGTGCTCTGTATGACGGTACTTTAACAATTTCGCTATCGTGACTTCAATTTGAGTGGCGAAATATTTCTAACCTATGTACGCTTGAACCCATGACTTCGATTCTAGCAATGACTCCTCGAATTTCAAATTTCGAATGAGTCCACTTTCAGTGTACATAGATAAGAAAAATTTCGTCACTAGACTTGAAGGCACAACAGCTTAATTGGTAAACCACCGTGTACGTGAGTACATGTCTCACCTGTGACGAAATTTTTTTAAATCTATTCATAGCACGGAGATAGTGCTAAAAATTAAAATTACATTTCATTTCTATCTCCTTCTTATCAAGTTGAAAAGACAAAGACGAAACATATTAATGTTCTCGTTAATTTGATAGAACTGAAAACTTTAGTTGGCATGTTCTATGTGTGGAATAAATTCATTTGAAATTCCATAGAACTTAGTGTTTAGACAGCACTAAATATGTGTCCTTTGCTTCTTCGTCTTGCATTGCATTATCGTAAATAAATCTTTAATTTGCCATGAAGGAATATGTCTATTCCTTGTATTCTTTAAAGGATCTCTCCTTTGTGAAGATACGAAACATTCGTTCATTTCTATGCAGATCTGTAATCCAAATCAGCCACTTCTTTAATGTTGCACTCTCACACACTCTACAAGCGCTTGAAAACTTAAAAAAAAAATTCAACATAGATTTAAAAAATTTCCTTATTTTGACTAAAATGAAACTAACAAAAGTTAAAAAAATCCTTTTGCAGTATAACTAAAAGTACTTATCCTAAAATCATCCTTCCTCATACACATTTCGCTGTTACCAAATTTTTATTTCATCATCTCAATTGAATTTGATTAAAGCAAAAAGCTTTAGTGCGAACTAAGCACTAGCCAATGCTTCAAGACGTGAAACACCTAAAATGCAAAAAAGCTTTTTAAAAGTATTTTTAATACATTATAATATAATACATAAAGCAGATGTAATTTGGTAAAGTGTCTATCGCATAAAGACAATATTCTATCAAGGGCCTCTAGCCAATTCTGCTAGCGCTTGAGCTTATAGAAAATCGATAACAAATATTACCGAACAGTTTGACTTTTGTGAGCTTTATAAAAGTTCAAAATAATATACATAATTGGAAGCTTTAAGTACGTATTACTAAACTAACCCTGTTTTCAATATAAACCAACAAAAACATGTTCAAATACATATTTGTGAATTAAAATATCTTAATCATAAAATTATACAACTTTTAATAAGCATCTACCATATCATTAGCCATTTTATTAATATAAAACTCTGCCTTAACTCTGAGCATGTCTCTTACGTTTAGAATCGTTAATAAATACAAAATAATACACCAAGTGTTGGAAATACGTAGCAAGTATATGAACTTTTTGTTCACAATCAACTATCCTATAAAAAAAAAGAAAATTTGCGCCTTTATCTTTGAATTTTAATACGTTTCGACGTACTAACATACAATGCTATTATAATAAGAATATAACATTCTTCCCTGTTCTCAACTGATTCTTGTGATTTTTTTAAATTTCAACTTCAATAATTCAAATATAAGGAATATTATTGTACGCTTCAAATCGTTCCAACTACAGAAACAACACAACTTCGCAACCTCGAGTTACATTATCTGTGAAGGTTTCATTCAAACTATAATTTTACGAACAAATATAATATGTAATATCCTTTATATACTTGTAAAAAATATAAAAACACAAACCTTAGCACAACTCCATGAATATACATTTTGTTTAATTTTAATGATCGTTTTGAATTATATGTATTCGATATCTGAGCTAAATATCCCGTTTTTCACTTCACAATATCACCATCAGAATACTTTCCAGGTAATTGTGATGTTTACGAATTTATGTATCATTGCAATATGGAACTTTACTAATGTGTACAGCAAGCAATATGGAACTGTACAAATGTGTACAGCAAGCAATATGGAACTTTATGTATGCAACGTTGCAAAATGGAACTTTAGCGTTTGCATTTTTCTTGGTGCTATTCGCAAAATTTACAAAATTTGCAAATACATTATATAATCTGAAAAATCTTATGTGTGTGTAAATATGCACTTTTTTTACTTTACAAGTACAAAAAAATGATTAAAATATATCAAAATTTCATTTTTCATTTTTCTTTCTTTTCTTTCTTTCTTTCTTTCAAAAAAATCCATTTATTAGCAGCAAATTCACTTATAATAAAAACTCTTTTTTATTACAAATGAATACTGACAGATAGATTAATTAAAATATAGTATATCTAAATTATTTACGTCAGTAAAAAGTCTTAGTCCGGGGTCACACAATTGTCTATACATACCTCATGTGTTAACTAGGTAGCACTAACACCGACTAAACTTGTGTCACACAATGAGCTAGTTTCTCAATCTCTGACTGTAACGCTTGACGTTTCTCACTTTCTAACTTTAATTTGTTGGTTAATTCTTCAATGGCTGCGGTGAACTTCGCGTTTTGTACTTCTATTAGCTTCTCTAAGTTTAATATCTGAAATAACCAAACAATTCTTTGACAAGTTGGAATTGTTTAATTTTTTATTAAAAAATATAAAAATTAACGAATTACAAATTTGCATCAAACGATACAATTTTTTTTATATGACAGGACAATTTACACCATTCGAACTAACCCCATTAGGCCCACTTGCGCTGGCCAAGGTTAAGACAATTAACTCAGAGTTAACTGTTAACTCTGAGTTAAAACAATAATTTGTCTTGCACCAATATAGGTTAGGGTTTAACTCTGAGTTAAATTG
>DWBC01000064.1:0-10761 GCA_018237325.1 Calydna sturnula
CATTCATACATAATAATCCTCCTCCTCCTCTTATGTCGATCCTATAGTTGTAATAATGTGTGTAGTTTTGAATCTGTAATTGAGAAATTTGATTTTCATTTTGTATTACAGTTTCTGAGAGTAATATAATGTCTATAGTTGTAGAGTTTGATTTTATAATACGTTTTAATTCCATCTCTTCGGATACTACGAAAAATAAAAAATACAATCAAAAATAATAAATAAAGCAAATTGTGCTCAGGTCGTAGTGTGTCGTCAGCCTTATCCAATTTAAAAATGTCTTCTTTTAATATGGCGCCTTCAAAGATAGTAAGTATGACGTGTACGCAGTTGTGACAATAGATATAGGCGGGGTTAAATGCTAAAAAAGTATGGCGTACCTGGTAGGCGGGACTTATTAGAGGTCCGATGTTTGCGGTCTCGAAAAGAAGTCCTAATATTTATCACTATTTAAAATGAATTAAATATACAATTATTATTTTACTAAACTACTAAAAGTTAGAGTAACGTTCGCACGATGCGGCGGTCCGGAGGGAAGAGGACAACTGTTTTCTTTTATTTTATGAAGCGGGAAGGTTGGTATGAATGTTGCCACAGATTTAAAATATATTCTAGTTCTTTATTACACAAACTTGTTCATTCAAAAAGGTAGTAAAGCAATCATATTTAATGTGTTTCGACCAGCTTTCGTCTTTGTTACATGCAGCTCCTTTCCTTTACGCCAAATTGCTTTGTTGTAGTGAAAAAAGCACCCTCTTACACGAACTTCGGATAAACTAAACGCACTGCATTCATAGGAGCTATCTTGAAATCACATTTAAATTTTGTTATATTAAGATAAAATTTTTCCGATCCAAACCTTGAAATAACTTAATATAGGTACGTTTCTTCGGATTTATTCAGTAGCAACACGTAAATCGCGTGTACAATATTGGTGGAAGTAAATTTTGATCCAAGACCAATGTGCAGTGTGTAGATTTGATAAAATGGTGAAGAAGCTGCCCTAAACGTACCTTAAGAAAATCTCTCCTGGCTTTATACAATTCATTTTTCTTTGATGCAAACGACGGCAAGGTTTCACAATACTCCTTGCCCTTCGCCTTAAAATTTTGAAAATTTTCTTCAAATATGTGTTGTACGGGCCTGAAATCTCGACACACATCATGGTTACACTTGTCCAGTAGCCAGTATTTCATTATTTATCTCATTTGCCGAACAGGTATGTCCCTTGCCTTCTGCCTTCCTTGTTTTTCCGGCTTAAGTTATATTTATTCAATAAATAAAAGTCGAAAGGGACTTTTTACGAACTGTATATCGCACTCGTTCATTGTGAAATTAGATTATAAGTTCACTCAAAATTGCTTTTTTTTTACGTTGAATGGTACAATTTAAATTAAAAATGTAGAAAACAAAATCATTCTGATATCTATCATTATATTATTCATAATTTGAAGCACGACTTCGAAAGATAAAAATGTATTATACCACAGAAGTAGGTAATGTGTAGGAACTACATACTTTAAGATAATGGACGTTCAGGGAAGTGTACTATCAAGGAAATAGACGTTCAGGGAAGCGGACTATCGGGGAAGAGGGCTTTCCGGTAATAACGACTTTTCGGTAATAAGACCAAAAATGCCTACTGGACATTCCGGTAACAAGGCCTAAAGTGTCAAGAGGCTTTGGTGTCTATAAGCGGCGGTTCTCTTACCATCAGGGGAGCCGCCAGCTTGTTTGCCTTCCTATAGTACTTTAGTAAAATAATTGGCCACTCCACGACATTTGATCAGATTAAATATACAATGAACTTGAAACATGTAATAAGTTGTTAATTAATAAGAAATATTTCTAGAGTTATAGTGACCATGACCATAAGTTTAAAATACGTTGGGAATTATTTGATGAAAAGCTGCTACGACGATATCCGTTGACACTCACGGTTTTTATGAACAATTATTTCGCCATTGTTCTTAATGGTTTACATTTCTATTTATTAACATTAATTGTACTTTACACTACAGGTATACTTAATATTATCTATACTGAACTAAAACTAAAGATTTCAAGAAACTTACATAATAATCCGTCGGTGCTTCATCATTTGGCCTTCCCAAATTGTAATCTACGTTACACACCCTCTCTGTGCCTACTAGTGGTGGCCAAAGTCTTAACACTTCTGCAAAAATAAAAATGTAATTATATTTATTGTTTTGTGAGAAGAAAAGCAATTTGTTGGATAAGGTAGAAGTACATTTGGAATCGAACCCCACAATACGTAGCATCACTAATGTTAAAAAGTAATGAAGTTTGTTTAGTTAAACGAGCTAAACTCAGAAACCACTAGATATTTTAATTTTTGGTTTTGATCCGTCCGATCCATCACAGAGAAATGCTATGATATTAAAGATTAATAAGTAGTAACTAATAACATACGAATAATAGGAACGGTGCATTTTTGGTTACCTGACACAACCATATCCATATATGTCATATTTTGTATACACGTATAGTCTATTTTGCCTCCCTGCTTAGAGTAATTTGCTTGTATTTCCTCAAACAATTTTTCTTGAACGTCAGGGTGCAGGGCAATTTCGTGAAGAGCAAATGACATCACTGAAGCTACGGTTTCGAAGCCACCGATAAAGAACAAGAGTGCTTGGGCCGCGAGGTCGATGTCTGACCACACTGGAAAACAACAACAAACAAATATTTAGTTTTAAGACATACAAAAAGTTGATTCGTAAAAACCATGGTTTTAAGTAAAGTTAAAGTGTGTGTATGCCGTGATGAAATTATATATTTTTAATTGTACTGTATAAATCAACCTTAAGCAGTGAAGTTATAGTAAAATTTGTTTGAAGCAGGCTACCCAGCATATACCTAATCGTGTTCAATGTTTCGCCGAACTGCGCATTACATGTACATGTTGTCATACTATTATTAATACGAATGCACTTAGTTGATCAAACTATCTATTTCATATGCACCACCAGCTCTCAGGGACCTTGCGAACTAGATGTCCACGTACCCGACTAGTAACCGCAAACGCCAGATTAACTGTGATTGGCCGCTGTGAGCCAGGAAGGATTCGACCAGCGATTAATTACAAAAAATACAATTTAATAAAAAGACAGCCTAACTACTGGTTTATAGCTAATATAATATTCAATCAATATATCTTACAAACTACTATTTATACTAAACATATTGATTTAGTCAGCATAATGAGAATTGGTGCTCACAAATGTGACTTTGGCAGGGGTGCTACACTTGACTACTCCCTCCCTAAGTGAGAAGACCTCTGCGATGCCTTCGGATAATTTCGGCTAAAAATGGTTCAAAATATTTTTTTAAATCTATACACAACAATACACATTACAATAATTACCACTATGATATAAATATTTAAAGTACATACACTGATAGTGTCATACACAATATATTTTTTAAAGTCCATCTCACGTGAATCAGTCCTCTTTAAATCACTTAATAGGGTCTTCTCGTCGTCCAGAGCTACTCCTTTGAAGTCCAAGGGTGCTGAAGTTTTATGAAGCTCCACGTGGATTTCAACTAGTATTACCGTTGCCATCTGAAGACTGGTATTTATAGAGCTGCTTGAAGCGGCTATATAATAGTTGCCAATCATGGTCTCGCAGCTGTCACTACCAGTAATGATAGAGATACCTTGTAGGTTGTACCTTTTTACTTCGGATTTACAATTTTCTATAATGATGGTGCTACTCCTAGAATATAGCAGTCGTTCTCTATTAGAGATTTTGTGGATTTTGAGGCTTTCAATGCTGATAGAGGTCTGGTGGCAGTAACTAAAGTTGTTATTATATGGAGCGTGTTTTTCGATTTCTTGAAAAATGTGCAAACTTTTTGTGGTATTAAGTATAGACTGATGAAGAGTATGAAGTTTACTGAATGCTATTGCCGTTTCAATTTCTATTATAATATTATGAATAGCGCGAAAATTATTTAGGATTTGATTTAAATTATTTAAGATAAAAAACATGTTATACACTCTAGTGTCGTTTTGACGTCATAATTCTAATTGGTTTCTCTTATAATATAAATGTCTCACGTTGTAGTTATATCGCTAGATATATTCACTAGTTTGTCAAACACTTTTCGCATTATTGAGACTTTATGCTCAAGGGAGTGTTTTTTTCTTTTCACATGTTAATTTGACTATTATACTTAATTGCGTCGTTGTTATCTAGATTTCCCTTAACAAGTTTAATAGAAGAGCTTAATGGGTTAAAAATTCCCCGTTTTACTCTAACAGTAGGCAAAATTTGCTCCATTCTTGTTTTGGAAATGTCTAGAAGAGAGTTAATTTGTATTTCTAAACCTAAAAATTCCTTTCTTAAATCGTTTTGCGAATGGTATTTAATTTTAATTCTATCATATTCTAAAATATTATTATTTAATTGATTACTAATCGACTCTAAATCTATGAATTTTATGACGTCCCAGTGACTACTCCGAATCACTGCTGTTCCAATCCGGATCGGAGCTATTCCCGGGCTCCTTTCCAGCGTTTGGGTTTTCAGCGCTAGTGCTAGGCTCGCTATTACCAGCACCACCGAACACCACCTGTGGAGGGCGTTTAATATTCTTAATAGCCACCTTCGTGTTTCTTTTTCCTAACTTAACGGGCAATGTATTACGCGCTATGTCGTCTATGGCTTCGGCTTTTTCGTACCGCGGCAAGTGTTTTGCCTTCCTAGTCCGGGTGTTTTTCATAAAAACTGTATCCCCTTTCTTTATAATATTACTGCATGGTTCACCGCCTTTCTTTTCCCTGACTGTAACCTTATCGCCTTGGATTTTTTCGCTTAAAAATTCGTATAAGACTGTTAGGCGTTTCCGATGGTCTTGTAAGAGTTTTTGTAAAAGATTTCGTTCGCGGTCTATGTTAAAAACGTTTCCTGATTCTGTATGGCCTAATGCTACCTCAAAGGGTGTAAAGTTTGTTGTACTATGGATTGTATTATTATAAGCCATGATTGCGTACGCCATAACCGAACAGGCGTCCAAGTCTTTCTTGTCGTATTTAGCTAATCTATAAATTTCTATGATTGTAGAATGAAAACGTTCTACTATAGCCATTGAATTAGGATTATTAGGGGTCCCTATGTGCAAATTTATTTTGTATAAATTTAAGAGTTCTTTTATCAACTCGTTATTAAACTCGGCCCCGGAGTCGCAATTAATTTTTTGCGGTAGCCCGTATATGCTGAAATATTTAATAAGTGCCCTGACTACTTCGGGGGTACTTCTATTCGGTATCTCAAGGGCTTGTCCGAGCTTGCTGAACGCGTCAACTAACGTAAGGTAGTATTTGTTTTCTATGTATAATAAATCAATAAAAACTTCTTGAAATGGGCTATCCTGGGTAGGCGTTAACTGAATAGGGGGTTTAATGGGTTTTCGCTCGTATTTCATTTTTTTACAAAGCTCGCAACCATTAATGACGGTGGTTATAGTTTCCTTCATATTATTCCACCAATAATGACGTCTTATTTTATTACAAGTTTCCCTAATGCCCCTATGACAAGTTTTTCCCTCATGGTATTGTTTTATAACGTGTAATTGGTCAACCTCAGACTCATTTAAGTTAACTATTCTTTCTGTACATTCTATTAGATTTAAAGAGCCCTTTTTGTACAGCTCTGTCACTACTTTGGTAAAAGTTTTTCTGAAAGATTCACACTCAAAATATATAAAATATTTATGTTTTAAATCTACGTATTCCTTTAAAAAATTTTTTACTATTTGTTCGTTATTTTCTGGTATGTGGACCTCAAGAATTCTTTGGCTTTTGTTTGATCTGTCGTTTACGCATAATTTATCTCTAAACCACTTATGTACCAATATTTGTTTAGGCTTCGTATCTATCGCCTCGGATAAGATAGGAATGCCTTCATGTTCTCGATTGGAGATCGAGTGAGCCGTCTCACCATCGTCAGAGTCCGAGATTTCGATCGTCTCTGGCTCAGGTTCCTGACTGCTGAGTTTCGCGATATCGGTCTCTAGCTCCCTGACTACACTTTGTACCTGTTCATCATCGTCGTCTAGATTTACTATCATAGATTCGATGTCATCCTTATCTATAGCATGAACTTTTATACGCGACAAGGCGTCTGCGTTAGTATTTTGCGGTCCCTTCTTATATTTTATCTCGAAGTTATACTCTTCTAAGCGTAGCCTCCATCTAATTAGTTTACTATTTGGTTCTTTAAGCGAGTATAACCACGCCAAAGGTCTGTGGTCGGTGTAAATTGTGAACTTATTACCATAAAGGTAAGGTCTAAAATATTTAACCGCCCAGACAATCGCTAATAGTTCCTTTTCAATAGTGCTATATTTTGTCTCCGTGGTTGAGAGCGTCCTACTAGCATAAGCTATTGGTTTATCTAACCCTACGGAGCCTTGTGATAATACAGCTCCTAACGCGAAGTTACTTGCGTCTGTTGTAAGCAAAAACGGTTTATTAAAATCTGGAAACTGTAAGAGTGGGGAGTTGGTTAATAATTTTTTACAGGTTTCAAAACACTCTTTGTATTGGTCGTCTACTATTATTTTACTTCCCTTTTTTAAACATGCTGTAAATGGGCGAGTTATTTTAGCAAAATCTCGTATGAATTTTCTATAGTACCCAATTAATCCTAAAAAGCTTTTAATATCAGTAACAGTTGTTGGTAACGGATATTGTAGGATTGTCTGTATCTTGTCATTGTTAGGTTTTAAGCCTTCGCTAGTTATGGTATGTCCTAAGTACAATACTTCCTTACGAAGAAAATGTGATTTATCTAACTGGATTTTTAAATTAGTTTTTCTAAATCTATCGAATACTAATCTAAGTTTTTGAGCATGTTCTTTTAGGCTTTTTGAAAATATGATGACGTCATCAAGGTACACTAGGCAATGTATGCCCTGCAGGCCTCTCAGAACGTTATCCATTGCTCGTTGAAAAGTGGCAGGCGCTGTTTTTAATCCGAACGGCATCCGATTGAATTCGTAATGACCAAACGGAGTGCTAAAAGCTGTTTTGGGTTTATCCTGCTCCTGGACCTCCAGCTGATGGTAGCCGCTAGCCAAATCTAGCGTTGTGAAGTACATGCTTTTCCCTAACATGTCAAATAAATCGTTAATATTAGGTAAGGGGTATTTATCGTCTATAGTAATTTCATTTAGACGCCTATAATCAATAACCATTCGCCACCTTCGATTACCAGAACTATCCGGTTTTTTTGGTACCAGGTGAACTGGTGCGCTCCAAGGTGAGAAGGATTCCTGAATAACATTATCTTTTAATAACTTATCTACTTGTAATTTTATTTCCTGCGTTTGTATGGGTGGCAATCTACGTGCCCTAATAAATACTGGGTCCTCGTTAGTGGTACGTATACAATGTTTAACCTCGTTTGTAAAGGATAACGGAATATCCTCACAATAAAAAATGTCCCTATATTCGTGACATAGGCTCCCTATTAATCCTCTCTCTTCGTCGTTCATGTGGTCTAACCTCAATTTTGAGAGATTTTCCACTAAAAGACGTTCCGTATCGATATAATTCTCCTCCGTAAAGTTGACTGCTGAGTTTGAAGTAGTACTACTATACGGCTGGACTATAAACGGCCCAGTGACGGTAAGCGTCATCTCTTGAACATTGAGATTCTGAATAACTGTATACGCGAATCCATTAACACAATTTACTAACGCGGCGGGCATTCTTACACCGTCGGTAAACTGTTTATAATCTAATATTGCGTTTCCATGTGAAATATCGACTGGAAGCTTAACGCGTAATTCGCATCTAGGGGGTAAGGTATACACTATCCTCATTGGGGGGGTATAAATTATAGGAATACGAGTATGTCTCGTTATTAACAACATATTTTTCATGTCGACGTTAGCCTCTAATTGATTAAGCAAATCACTACCAATAAGTCCGTCGTACCGACTGTCTACACTATACACATAAAACTTATAAATATCTGAACTTAAGAAAATTTTCGGTAACGGAATACAAACAACTTCGTTGTGCCTACTCGCGGCGTGTGTACTTATTACCTCGAATGGCTCTATTTTTTTATATTTAGAAAAATAAGTGTGGGCCTTTTCAGGACTAATAAAGGATCGCGTACTACCCGTGTCGATCATAAATGTCGATTTGAGTTCTGGAATAAGGATGTGCGGTAAACTACGGGGCTGATTGCAATTTAAAGTTATTTTCTCATGGTTTGTGAGGCTTCGATGTAAAAATTTTCAAGCGGTTGTATTTCATGGTTAGGTTCTAATTCGTCGTGGTCACTATTGTTTGTATAATTGACGCGTCTCGAACTTGCAGTCCGCATAGTTACATCGGTGCTTGACCCAGATGCGACATTTTGCATATTCTGCGGAAAGCGCATCGTATTGTTTTCATTTTGCTGATAGCGCGGTGATTGCGTATGATTATAAAATTGGTCATGTAATCGCGGATTATTATTTTGCGAATTATACCTAATATTATGTTCGCGATTGGAATTATTAAATGGCATGCTATTAGGTCGGTTACCCCGGTTTGGGTGTTGGTTATTATGAGCGTTAATATACCTATCGTTATTCGGAACCCGCCTATCATAGTTGCTATTGTTTGTATAGTTTACGGGTTTATTTTCGCGGGGGTTGTTGCTCCTTGGAGGCTGGTTGTTATGCCTCGAGTTTCCGTTTTTTACATTATACACGTTTTGGAAGTTTTGTTCCTCCAATACGGTTTGTAAAGCCTCTTCTAAAGTAAGTACATTCCTAAGTCTCACTAACCTAACTAAAAACGCCGGTAAATTATAAAGAAAAACGTTTAGCGATGTATTCGTATAAATATGTTGCTTAGCCAAACGCATGGATTTGTCTCCTATCGTTTCATCTAGTTTTGCAAACAATATGCTCCTAATGTGCTGGATTCTATGGCAAAAGTCTAAATAACTTTCGCCTCTATTTATTTTAGCGGACTCTAGCTCTAAAACTAGACATTCCTCAGTCCTAGGGTCCCCAAATTGTTGTCTTAAAAGTTGTTTGAGTTCGGACCAGGTGCTAATCTGCTCCCGTTCCCCAACAACTTTCGCGGCTTCCCCAGCTAACCTACTTGTGACTACATGGAACAAATATTCGTTCTGAAAGTCTCCCCCTTGGAAGTTGTGAAGAATGTATTCACATTTCTTTATATAAAGGGGTAACTGTCTGCAGTCGCCATCAAAAAGAGGGATAATTTTGATCATTTCGGATGGAACTCGATTAACATTCTCCATTGTTTAATTATTAAATTATTTCTACACAAAGTTAAAGTATGGTATACGTAGGTAGTTCTCGGGTTTGATATGTTATGTGATCCCACAACACCTACCGTTATAATAATTTGAACCGAATCTTAAAGGGAGAAAGATCGTTCGTAAATTTATACTCAAGATTTATCCACTAGAAAGTATTTGTATATATTTTTTTTTTTCAAAATTAGAGAAACGAAAAGGTTATTGTGTACATAAAATAATAAAAAAAAATAACAATCAAGTTACACTATTTAGTTTCAGTAGTCTTAGAGGTCTCTTATATACCCAAGGTCTACTTTTACTATATTTATCAAACCCTATCCAAAAATTCACACACAAAATTGAAATTCACAGACACATATATACTATAGACAAAGACAGTTAAAAGGAAAGTATAGAACAGGAAGATGAACAAGATTACTCACAGTTCTGCTGCTACTCTTCTCATGTCTCTGCCGGAATATTACTAGACTTAATAGTTGGCTGTTTCGCTGTCTAATAGCTTAATAAATTTATTTGTTCGGAGATCCCTGATTAAACGTTAAAACGTACGTCAAGTCTGGAGCTAAAGTTATGCGAGAGTTTTATCGATTTACTTTTCGCGAGACACAACAACAGGGATCCTACCGGCTGCGCCAATTAAGGATTCGACCAGCGATTAATTATAAAAAATATAATTTATTAAAAAGACAGCCTAACTACAGGTTTTTAGCTAATATTTTGTCGATATATCTTACAAACTACTATTTATACTAAAAATATTGAGTTAGTCAGCACAATGAGGATTGGTGCTGACAAATGTGATTTCGGCAGGGGTACACTTAACTCGCGCGCTGCACAGGAACGTGCCCATTACAGGTTGGAGAGTTCTACTATTCACTCTGCAACATGCGACGCATGAACGAGTAACGTGTTTTGTTAAGTTAGTTCGACCTATCGGCCAGTAATTATGTCTAGCTATCGCTAATAGCAACTGAGGACCAGCATGCATGTGCTTGATGTGTACCATTTCGAACATAAATTTACATAATTTGTGTTTAGCGTTTAAAAGAATGGGATGCTTGACGCTATAATCATGTTGAGTATTCTCTAATTTACCATCTACCCGAATAAGTTTATTCAAGTTAAAGAAATAGTTTATTAAAAGAATAAGTTTATTAAAATCAAGTTCCTTTGGGAAATAATCTTGTTGGGAAAATTTTAGTGGAAAGTTTGTTGCATTGTCAAATTCATTCAAAAACAATACATTGCCATTAATTTTCTTATTTTTATTTTGACAATTATTTATAAATCTAAATACAAATGCAATGATGCGTTGTAATTTAGAGAATGAGGAGCAATTGTTGATTAAAGTGGAAAAAATATTATTTTCTTCATTAAGATGTAAACATTTAATTATTTCTGGTAGATCGGAAATATAAATTTCGCTATTGGGCTTTGT
>DWBC01000065.1:0-10755 GCA_018237325.1 Calydna sturnula
AAATTATGACTGCAGTGTTATGTTGTCCTAACCACTAGGTGGCCGAGGGCTAGCAGGTCACTCCACAATCAGTCAAGCTGAAATCTTCTGACACTCGACTGCACCGAAAGTAACGAAAATGCGTTGGATTTTCCCAGTACCAGGTGAGTGTCACTTAATGTTAGTTCTAACGAAGGAATATCCTGTGTTGTTCCTGGCCTCTGTAATGATCAGATTTGATTCGAGGCGAACAAAGGATTAGGCGACGAGGTGATAGAGCTCAACGAAGAATTGCCCAAATTAGTGAGTGCTGTACTTTCCCCTGTGCTGCCACCATGGACCGTACTGCGTAATTAATGACGTATTTCAGTTTGTCGGGAAAGGTAGCCAGTAATCTTATACATAAGACTTATTCATGCTCCGTGTTGGTCTGCGCCCCCTTAGAAGAACGGACTCTCTGCTTTTCTCCCAAACATCTCGTAAGAGGCAAGCAAAAGGTATGTCACTCACACCGGGACCATTAACAAGATGCTAGAGTACAGCGACCACTTGTCCAAGTTTTGGTACCACCTCCTTGCTTTTTTCTGCAGCCATAATGTCAGTGCTCGTCACTGCACGGCAGAGTAGCCGGCAAACTTACACACGAGACTAGGCGGTTATCTCTTACCAGCAAGAGATCCGCCAGGTTGCTTCACTTTCTATGCTATAAAAAAAAAAGATTTTCGTCCCGTCCCGTCCCGTGTGCTTGTTTGCTTGCAACAATTGTATAACGATACTAACTCATCTCTTAAGAAAATTGCACAACCTAAATCAAAAATAGCAAAGTTATTTACTTTGCACATCAGCAAATCAACAACGCACCGCCTACACCGGATTAAAAAAATATAAATGAAATAAAATGTTCCATAAATTGTGACATATCGAAGTATCTATTTATATTTAAATAATTTTACTGTTATATGTTGCAACTCCGGCGATGTAGAGTAGTTTCATCCGACTGTGCATTAAGAGTAGTATTGATTTTTAATCAAAACTTCAACCAGTACCGACTCAGTCTTGCGGTTGTCTTGCGGTTACCGCAAGTAAATTAATAATAACCATTCCCGCAACTAAAATAATAAATAATAACTTTTTATAACGACACCTTATAATAAATTATTCCAATCAGTCAAAAGTCAAATGTTAGAAGCGTGCCAAACAAATAAACAGTTGCATACGTCATCCACAAACACACGAACAGATCGAAAATCATTATATCCTTCCGTATACTCAGATGGGAAGTTAGACAATCGTCTTATGTATACTTCCCACACTATTCCATAACAGTGTCCAAGGCCATGACATTGACACATCGTTTCTATAATGTCCTTTCAATTGGCTTAAACACATCACACCATCGTTAAGCCAATTTTATTAAACGGATTACTTCTGGATGCACCTTCGGATGACTTGCCAGGAATGCTGACATTCAAAGTGTTATAATTTTGAATATTTATTCACAGACTAATTGCTGCCCTCGTGTTAAATAATAATAATAATGCACAATATAGTTAACGTATCGCTAGTAAACGGTCATGGCTCTAGGTTTATAGGCTAGAATTTGTAAATGTCGAAACCCCGAGGTGTTTTATTGCACGTGCTAACACAAGGTGCCACTAAGGCACACTTAGGCAGGGCTATATAGATATAAAAGTGAGTTTATTTGTTTGAATCACCTTTACATCTAAACTACTCGGATATTGATTATGTGTTACATAATATCTACATGGTAACTGAGGTGCGGAAAAATACATGGGATATAATATTCCCTTTGGGTTGTCAAAAGTACGGCCGCAACTAGTAGGTACCTATTGGAAAAGTTAGACGGTTGTTAAACTACAGAGTAAGTCGAATTACTAGTCGTGGTACCTGTGGATATGTAAACTGTGTCAGAAATTAATTTTACAGACACTGAAAGAAAAAAATCCTTCCGGAAATTGAACCTATACTGCTGAGTTTAGACTTGTATGCTAATATATACTCGACCGAAGCGGCAAAACTAACAAAATCGTTGATAACCACAAGTAGTTAATGTATCCAGTACGTAGGTGAGCTTAAAATAAATTAAGATAAATTTCGATTGAAATGAGTAGACAGTATCTTTTTGAAGTTTTGATTGATGGATGTTGAGTCTCCTGAAGTACTTATGTTGCATTTGGCAGAGAATTGGACTAAACTTTTGAAAGGTCGGTTTTAGACTCACAGGTCATAGGTCACAGGTAATTTATTACTTATAGGAAAAAACCTGCCAAGTGAGACGAACGTGCGTACAGACAGTACTGTATAATGTCATTTAATGTTGAAAGAACACTTGGACTCTTTTTTAAAACACTTTAATTTTAAGTTATTTATTCCAGACCTGTATCGCTTAAACATCCTCGGGGACTTAATATCAAAAACAAGTGATTTTTATCTGATTTACCAAATGTTTTAATAGTTAAAATTTAAGTGCTTTTAGTGGAAGAGTACACTGAATACTTTTATAACATTGATATAATTATTAACATTAACATTCATCAATCATCAATCAATCAATCATGGGATTTCACCAAGTGCCAACGATTAAAAGGATAAAGATATAATGTTAATACTTTTATTATTAGTTTGACCTAAGTTTGCTTTACTATGTTTATGTAACAGATCTTTATATCGTAATTTTTATCCACAATAACTCGTTCGATTCAATAATTTGGAAGACGGTACAAAATACTAGAAACGGCACTTTAATACTTATGCAATTCAATGAGAAATTCACCTATTGTACGTCTTTGTTCATTATGAGTGGCGCATATCTCTTTCCATAAAGAGATCCAACTGATGGTTTGCCTCCTTAGACTACTCATATTTTTGGCTGCACATACCTTTACCTACTCACAAAGACGAATAGTACCTACTCTTATTTAAAAAGCGGGAGAACTTAATTGATCTCAATAATCTGTGTAACGCAACATAATTTAAAATTATTCGAAATAAATTATAAAATTCGTGCATGTTCGAGTCGTGGATTCAGTCTCCTTACAGTCAATTTTTTTTTTTTTCAGTGAATCGTAAAAATAAAATTGCCTCTATCTGTATGAGCTTAGTATGCTGATAGGCTTGTCATTATATTACGTTAAAGGATTACCTAGGCGTCGTTGGAAAATGTGGGTGACGAGGGTAGGTAAGCAACTCATATTAGTAGGAATTAAGGGAAGAACGTTGTCGATTATTTCTCTTACCATACACATAACTGTTTTAGGGTCAGACCAATTTGGTCAGATTATTTTCTAGAAATGAAAACTTATTTTGTAACCGTCTTTCCGAAATAAATTTATTTATCAAATGTCTACTAAACACTTACCTTAAAAGTATTCGGTTGTAAATTTGTAACAAACAAAGAGTGGTATCTTTACCTCCCACGATAAATATAAATTGCTGACTCCCACGACAGGCAGTTTGACGGTTATGTACGACTAAACGTGAAAATATATTTGTGAATTCACACACGTAAACAATATAATGACAAAAACATGAGGACTAACAGAAGGTTTGTTTTTAAGCAAAATTTAGAATATTTAAAATATACGCATTGGGATGAATGAAGCCAAACCAAGTTAGTATAATATTAAAAGCCATGTAAATTAAGACCCAGTCTGCGGTATCCTTAAGGATAACGTATAAATTATTTAAAACCTTAAATAGTGAAATTGTAAACAAACTACAACCATGATTTATGAAGCACCCAAACGTAACATATGTTTGTACTTACTTTGGCATTCCGCCTGTACTAGGGGGGTGATACTTAGGGCCCATAACGCTGAAAATCCATGCATCAGTTAGTTAAAAGGTAGAGAATATACACACTTAATACTGCCTTTCCTGTAAATAACTGTTTATACAATACCGTAGACTGGGTGCCAATTCAAAACTTACGAACGTATTAAAACATAATTCACTACATCACAGTAATTTTGATCAATCAAAAATAAGTGATTAAAGTAAACAGCACTTATCATAGAAATGTTTTTAATTAATAATGTTATTCTTAAATAAGCATCATTTACTTTTTAAAATTTAATACACGGATATTTTACAAATCATAGATTTATATGTTCTTATAGTTCAACTGATAGAAATAAGATTTGCCTTGAAAAGCTACTCAATCACAATAAAAGGGAACACCAGCAGTGAGGTCTACCAGCTGCCCAATAAAGCATAGAAGTTTTCACGCACAATGATTGACTTAGTCGATTCTAGTTTCCGATATTCCGGGTTTTTTTGGTTTTTCACGAAATATTTGTACAATCCTTGGAATCATTGTATTATATTCTAAGTTACATCAATGAAAAGTTTACGTTGTCAAATCTACTTGACAATAGTTTCCTATTTTTGGAAAAATAACTTAACTGCAATTATGAAGACAACTAGCTAGCACCTGAGACCAGATTGGCCAACCAACACCTGAGACCAGATTGGCCAACCAACACCTGAGACCAGATTGGCCAACCAACACCTGAGACCAGATTGGCCAACCGGATAATTTTAGACTAATGTGATAACTTGGTTTACCTTTTAATTATGTTTTTATACGTAGATATAAATCATACCTGTCTTTAACCAAAAAAATTTGGATGCATCTAAAAAAACATCAGTTATTCACAGGATTATGTTTGAGTGTTTGTTTGATAGATTTGTGTTACTAGAAGGGGTTCAAATAGAAAACCATGCAAGTCATTCCAATTAAACACACATTCCTATAGACACTCAAACACGACAAACATTTTTGGGAACATCGATATCGATATAATTACAGATTATACACATCCTTACAATAAAAAGTGTCTTCAAAATTCTACAAGTACAATTGGTGTTAATTGACCGTGTGGGGTAAATCTCTTTTGAAATGTGTTGTAAACAGTTAACAACTGTGGGTACTTACAACGAAAATATATCTTTGACGTCCAATGGTCTTTCTTACCATTTGAAAAGCTGTATGCTTATCTGTTATCCTATACTAAAAATATTGTAATTTTAATAAAAACAATGCAAATATACCTAAACATATTATGAGCATGTGCAAGCTTTGATTCTTTTTCTTAGCATGTTTTCTTTTCCGTTTGTTATCATTGAATATAATTCATTCAAAACTACTTGGTTAAAAGTATACTATTTTACATGTTAAACAATACTGCTCAAAAGGTAAAAAGGTAGTAAATTTTGATGCTGTGTAAAAATTTTAAAACTTATATAATTTTAAATGAGACCGATATTTTGTTAAGGAAATAGCCGTCGAACCTCGAGTGAAAAAAATTTGTTTAATATAAAAGTAAGTTTAATTAAGATTACTTTAGTTGTGTATTGTATCATTGTAATATAGTAAAAATCATCCTTATAATTATAATTATATAAGGATGGTTTTATGAAAATGATAAAATATTGTTATTACAATTAATAAAAAAATATAGTGAAAAGTTTTCTACTTACTATCCATTTTTTTTAGTAAAGAATGAATATTTAACACGTGCTGGGATTTGGTACTATGTATACGACTATTATTCAAAGTTACCCTAGTAAAGTACATACAAAATATTTCGCATATGTCCACAATAATATGTTCCTTATTTTGTAGTTAATCGATATCGATATCTTTAGACACACACAACACTAACATTTGACAGCTATAAAACAGTCATCTGTATATGACATTGGACATAGATAAAATATCAGCATTACCAGTTCGGATGCATGAGTTTCCCTTAGCCTGCTCCACTCCAAACCAGGACATGAGCAGTACTGAAAAAAATAAAGAAATTTTACTTAAATGTAAAAGTATGTATTTTATTAATGTATTGATATTTAAAATACCTTCTATTAATTTAAATTCCTAAAATTAAACAAAGTTTAAATTATAAAAGTAAACCTGACACTGCATGCCAGTTAAATTAATATTCAATTACAAAACATATTGTGATTAGTGATCGTATTACCTAAGCTGAAAAATATTTGAACATGAAAGAAAACGGTTAAAACTATATATGAAAGTCTTTCATCCCGAAATTTTTTACGCAACACCGAGGATTTTTTGCTGAAATGGAATTTGAATGCAAATACATCTGACTGTGTTCTTATGTTGAAAATTGCCCCATTAATAGGACCGAAAATGTAGAGTCAAGGCACAAGATAAACGGCCAAACTGCAACTGTCAAAAGTTGTCCTTTAATAGATATTGGCGAAAAGTTAGCACAATTGTAAAATAGTATGCTGTTTCGTATTATACATGTTTATCATTATAAGTACGTAGTTCTAGTAAAATACAAACTTTGTTAGAAACCTTATGTGCTTATACTTTGGCCTTAAATGGAGGATTTCTTATTTTTATAAAAAACTAGCCGATGCGTGCCCATGTAGTTGGGCTTTTTTCTCGCTTTTGCAACATTTTACTTATTTTTCTCCGGTGCTATTTGTCTTAGCGTGATTATATAAAGCCTATAGCCTTCCTCGATTAATGGGCTATCACACACTGGAAGAATTTAAAATTGGACCTGTAGTTTCTGAAATTAGCGCGTTCAAGGTAACAAACAAAAAAAAACAAACTATTCAGCTTTACAATATTAATACAGATAATCTTTTACCACCAGTGGATCTGCCTGCTTGTTTGCCTTCCTATGCTATGCTATAAAAATTGTTTCTATAGGCGTTAGCCTACGCTTTTCTCTGTGATATATGTGATGTTGTTTATTGCTGGTCTTTGCTTGGTCTTTACTCTTTTTTGATCTGAGTTTTCTGTTCTAAAGAAGAAATTAGTCTTAAATATTCTACTTTTTTATAGCAAAGGTTTTTAACTATTTACAAGTGAAAGTAACCCAAACGACAGAGCTGCCCAGCTTCCAGGTTTATGGGGCATAAGTCTTTTGTAAGCTTGAAACCAAGAAGAAATCATTGTCTCACTTATCCAGCCAAGCGCTAAAACTCGCTTTCATCAATGGGCCGGTACCATAGACAAAACGAGGAGGCGACGTTTATGAACTTATTTAAAACTCAGTCCTCTGCGAGCGAATGATACGTACTTTTGGTTATTTTATTAGTTTATAAAAGTTCCGACGACGCCCAGTTTGGCACAATAGCGCTTTATTATGTAAGTAAACTTTTTATTTTACACGGTTGCATATATTTTGTTTTGTGCTGTAATGTTAAACATAAGTGGTAGGTACACGTGCATTTTAAATAAACGATAACAATAGCCGCTACCGTGACTATGAATATAACTATGAACTTAGAATGTTACAGACTGTCAATGGGCGGTATCGATTTATTACAACAAACAAAGAATACTTATAAATTTAGTAGCCAAATATTTTTTTTACTGTGGTAGTGGGGGGTTTATGTGGTTGTACTAGCGTGGTGTGGTAGTGGTTTTTTTATTGTGGTTTATCTAAAAATTTTCAGCTTTCGTATTTTTTTATAATTTTACTCTAAGATTCTAGGTACCGGCCAAATATTCAGATTCTAATTCAGCGGAAAATAGCCTCAAAGTTATATAATAAAAATAAAAAGAGTTTAGGTACTTATCTAAACTCCTCATGGACAAATAGCATGAAAAGGAGTGATCTAAAATAATCTTTTTTTGTTTAATTTTTAAAACAGACCCCTATAAATTTGTAAAGTCCTACCAAAACAAACTATACCAAAATAAATTATATTTACGAATTTGTAAATACAGGAAGTGTGTACCAATTCCTATTTTTTGTAGATTTGTGGTATCTCCAAAAATTTCAATAAGGTCATATCCACTGCTGTAAATCTGTACCTATCAATATTTCTCACACACTTGTCTTTTTTAGCTTCATTTTCCAAATACCTGCCATCTAAGTTAACTAAATAAGATTCTATTTGATATTACAAAGGCCGTATTTGATTACCAGAATCAGTCCATCTTCGATCAGCCATCCGAAAGTTTCTAACTATACACCAAACATCTCGTATAAGACTATACATTAATACTCAACCTGCAGATTGTAACTACGTATGTACTTGAAATTAGATAGACTATATTAATAGCGTAAATTTATTTAAAGATGCGTCCCATTTAGCCGCTTGTCCCAATTTCTACGACTGATTTTAGTAACGATGACATTTGTGACGGCCATATTTTATTATTATGACGTAAAATGAAACTAGAGTTGGCAAGTAGTGATATCGATAAATCTTTTTCAAAGACCTTTCCACCTACATAAAGTGATATAAGCTTATTTGTTACAATCATTAAGTGATTGTAACAAATAAGCTTATCTTCATATATATAATTCTGTGAGTGTGTTACTGAACTTCTCTTAAACGACTGGACCGATTTTGATGAAATTTTTTGTGTGTGTTCAAGGGGATCCGAGAATGGTTTAGATTCACAATTTGGTCATGCCACTCGCCACCAGGTGGCGCTGCACAGTAGCTACGCGGGCGAAGCCGCGGGCAATAGCTTGTATAATTATAAAAAAATTCCTACTATTTTTATACTGTTATATTTAATATTGTTATAAATACATGCTAATACTGTTACTCGTTTATTTTCAACCGACGAAAAAATTGGTTCATTACTTAGTTATCAATTCGACTCGTATATATTTTGTTTAAGACCACACGATATTTTTTACTAATTTTAGTAGAAAAAATATTTATTTATATATTTGACTGCGCTCTAATTATGTGAAATTTAATTAGAAGCAGGCAGGCATCTCACCATGAATTTCCACGGTTGCGGCTGGTATTTTGGAAAGTCAGAAGATATAATATTGTGAACGGGCCTACATTGTGCAGCTCTTTCCCATTTTATATTACTCACGCGACCCATTTTTTCTGATATATATTGAAAATCTATAAAATAACTTTTGAATCTACATTGATGGGTGACGTTTTAGATCAAATTATTTTTTTACATCCTTTTTGTGGCGTGAATCAAAGAAGGTTTTATATGTATTTTAGTTAGTCCACGTAGCAAATTGGTAAGATTATAAACCTTGAAAAGGAACCTTGAGTGTTGGGAATTGAATCAAATCATTACCTGTGATGAGGATTGAAGACTGGATTCTCTACAATAATCTGGCAAATGACTGAAATCTGGCATGCCATCCAAATCCGAAAATTGAACTTTACTTGTAAGCGTTTGGTGGACTAGTGCCGGTGTCGTTCGTTACAGTTTTATAAAATCTGACCAGACGAATACGGCAGGCGACTATTTTCAACAATTGCAAACCATGATGGAAAAGCTACCTCCAAAAACTAAACTAAAACCGAGGCTGGTTAGTCTCTCTATACGCTACTATTGCTTCCAATTGCTTCACATCGTTAAAACACACTGCACAACAGATGGCTTCCAAAATAGAAGAGCCTCAATTGGAATGTCTAATGTCATGCACCGTACTCCCCGGGCCTAGCTCCAACAGATTTATATTTTATTCAAAATTCGAATTCGAAAACTTGCAAGGGAAAAAATTCGAGGCAATCCAATCCGCCTTCAAAGATTATATTGATTCTCGTTCAAATGTTTTTTTTAGTAAAGGGATCAATGAACTAGCAACTTCATCTTCCGTCCAGACGAACTTCGTATTGTCTCAAATACAATAATTGAAAGAACCTCAACACTGCGTCTGAGTTCAATTCCGTTGCCAACGTCACCCCTAAATTCAATCCTAGTGCCACTACCAATCTGAATTCGAAACCTAAAACGAATGTCAGTACTTGTCTCTGCCGTGTTCCGGTTCGGAGAGCAGGTAGCCGGCAAAGTTACGCAATAGACTTATCAGATAATACCATGGTTGACAAAGTACCATGACACATCTATGGTGTCTATACGCAGCAGTTATATCTTCCCAAAAGGTGAGAATGCTTGTTTGCCTCCCTTTAAAAAAACCATATGCTAACGGAATTCTATTACGTACTTGAAAGAAAAAAAAAACTATTTTTCCACAATGTATAATTTTTTAGGGTCGTGTACCTACACAAACATTGTAGTTAGGTACCTATTTATGCCATCTTTAGTGTTGCATTTTTAGAATCCCTATTCCCACCACGCCATTTTGCGCTATACAACGAATTATATATAGAAATACTTCTCAGATTCATTTCGAATTTAAATTTCAAATTGAGGGAACGTGCACAACGAAGGCGCTGCTGACTTACCAGCTGATATTTAAAAAAAATCAAACAAAATTAATTTTATTACAGAAAATTATTATTCTCTTATTACATTGTTGCATTTTTGGATGTACCAAAAAATGAAATTTAATCATTTTATTACTTCCCAAAAAATTTAAAAAAATACTGTTTTACCACGGGTATGTAAAAAACGCAAAAAAATTATAAACACAGTAAACAAGCGTACGTAAGTATGAGTTTTGAGCATGTAAGAGTAATCCCCCCGTGTTGGTCCGGGCCCCCTCAGAGGAATGGACCATCTGCTTCCCTCCCAAGCAGCTCGTATGAGGAGAGTCAAGGGCATAATTCACTTGCATCATGACTATTTACGAGGAAGTAGATTACAGCGACGACTCGTCCGGGTTTTGGTACCATCGCATTGTTTCTTCTATAATGTCAGTGCTTGTTACTGCTGTGTTCTGGTTCGAAAGGGCAAGGTAGCGGTAAACTTACCCACGAGGCTTAATTCTAGCCTCAGGTTGCCAACGCACCATCAACATCCGTGGTCTTGGGGTCTGTAGGTAGTGCGTTGCCCCAGCGGAAAAAGGTCGAACTTCTAATTTGAGCTAT
>DWBC01000066.1:0-10704 GCA_018237325.1 Calydna sturnula
GCTAGTCAATGCCGTGTTCCGGTTTGGAGGGCATGGTAGCCAGTAAACTTACGCAGGAGGCTTAATATCTATCCTCAGGTTGGCAACGCACCATTAACATCCTTGGTGTCTATAGGCGGCGGTTATCTCTTACTAATAAAAAAAATACCGTCATAAAAACCGACTTTAATGAAAAAGCGCTGAACCAACTTAACAAAATTCTAGGTTTCCGAAACCGACGGGCGTGTATGAGAAAATTAATGTATGTTGATGAGGCGAAACAGGTATCTAAAGACTGTATCGTTTCGTGCTTGGTTCCCTCTGCCTACACTAACACAGATCTGGCGTGAATATATATTATTATTATTTTATGAGATCGTTTCTAAAATGTGACCTACATTACAAATAAGAATAATTAAAATCGATTCATTATTTGCGGAGTAATCGCGTGACAACATACAAAAAAGAACATAGTTAAATTGAGAGCCTCGTCCTCCTCGAAAAGTGAATCTCATACGACAAAACAAGACAAGACAAGTTATAAGTACTGCATATTTCGATATTGAATTATGAAATGCCCCTAAGGCACGTGGCGGCTACGTCACTGCGTAGGCTTTTAAGTAGAGCCGCTACGGAACAGTGCTTCATGCTACGAGCGTAACGGTATCAAGTGTAGAAAATGTTCCCAAGACGTGAGCTCCTAACACAGACCACAGATAATCATATTTCTCGTAGAGTCAAAGTTTTAGCAAGACCCTAGTCACAGGGATTGGTACCTGGTAGGCCAGACGTATTGTGTGCGACAAACGTGGGGGCTTGCATTGAATATATTATGGGTTGAATATATATGAATATATTCCTGTATATCTACATATCTATATATGTGTCTTACACCCATAAACCAAGAAAATAATTTAGTATAGTTTCAAGGTCCCTCGAGCAATTTGTTCCCCAAAAAGAACATAACTAATAAGGTTTAATCCCTCAATAACATCGAACAGCGCCGTGAATTTATTACGTTTGCTGTCTCACATACGCATAAAATCTTCACGCCAAATTCTTAACCGATATAATCGAGAGCCAAATAAGACGACCATTTTATTAATATAACATAACTCTTCTCAAACAAACTGATCAGTTTTGGCGATTCTGGACACCATCATCACACACATTCGTATCTACGATTTGGTCATGATGGAGTGAAGTCTTGGTCTTCTACGGTACCTGCATCCATCCACATTAGACTATACTTAAGTAATAATAGTTTCTCGTCTGTAGTTATTTCAATGTAAAAACCCTTTTGGCTTTTACCTTTATGGCTTTAAGTTTTTTAAGTTATGTAAATTGGCTGTTAAAGCAATACTTCTGATTAAAGCTATATTGTTTTACTAGAGATAGGCTAGCATAAGCATGCCGTGAGGCATTAAGTCCTTTCTGTAATTGTTTGTGTATGAATTTAAATGAATAAACAAAATATATGCATAAATTTTTATGTATTTGTATATTGTAATTATTTTAATTAAATATCACAAATACAAAAGCCAACCTGTCAGTCAGTTGCGTCAGTCAGACTCATTTTCTGAAACGACTTTATTTTTTTTTTATCTTTATCTTTATTTTGATAAACGTTTATTTTCGATAACGTAGCTGTCATAATAACTTAACGTCTACAGATAATTGAAAAAGAAAATCAACATGTTATTTAAGCAAATCCACGAATACATTTTGTATGTCAGTGGAAGTGTGATGGGAGAAGGTGGGGCGGCAATATCTGTGATGGAGTACTTGTTACGGTACACTCGAACGCATAACTCTCCACGGGTATCACACTCATCAATGGACTAACTCATTGTCACGTTTTTCGAGCTTAAGTGTATTAATTTAATATTGTCAGGTGCACGCGACTTTACTTGTCCCTTGGAAATGTTTATTTATTTGATACTTAATTGTACACATAAAAGTCAAAAAACACATTTCTTTTCTTCAGAGATTTCTTTCAGTAAACCCAAATAAGAGAGAATGCATGATGAGTGACAAATGAAACATTAAATTAACAACGAAATGGAGACTCCATGACGTTTGATTTCTACTAAAGTACAACAATTACATAGTGCTCTCTCAAGGATTGCTTAATATTTCCAGCTGTTCTACAACAATGGGTAAGTGCCTCATTCATTTATAAACTACATTCCTCTACAAATTTGTCATATTTTGTTGTATACAAATTGGAATAGCAAAGAAAGCAATAAAATATAAAAAAAAATCAGTTTAAATCTACGGAGATTGTAGGAATTTTTCTACATATATATGATGACCTACATAAAAAAAACATGAATTTCGTTGGAATATATAGCCTGTAGCTTCGTTCACAAGTCTATTACTACGACAGAAGATACCTCATAACTTATTTGTTTTACAAGGTGTTTTTCTGTTGCAAAAATAGATAATTTGTCTTTCTTGGTCATATTGTATCTGTGAATCAAATACCATTCCAATCTGCACATCGATTTTAAAGAGAAGAAATAACAAACATAAGCAATACATTGTTTCCCCCGTGTTGGTCCGGGCCCCCTTAGAAGAATATATCATCTGCTTCCCTCCCAGGCAGCTTGTAACAGGCGAGCAAAGTCACTAACACCGTGGCCATTAACAAGGTGGTAGAGTACAGTGACAGCTCGTCCGGGTTTTGATAACACCGCCCTGCCTTTTCCTGCCGCGATAATGTCAGTGCTAAACACTGCTGTGTTCCGGTTTGGATGGCAGTGTAGCCGGTAAACTTCCGCACGAGGCTCAATATCTAGCCTTAGGTTAGCAACGCACTATTTACAACTTCGGTGTCTATAAGCGGCGGTTATCTCTTACCATCAGGGGAGCCGCCAGCTTGTTTGCCTCCCTATGTCATAAAAAAATACATACACACGCACAAACTAACACAAAATAGCATTTACAATACATATCGCCACTAAAAGGGAGTGCCTCTTTTATATGCTTTAAGAGGCCTACAAGGTGCACCCAGTTCAATCCAAAGAAAATAAATAAGAGCTACATGCTCACTTTTTCCCATATGCTTTGTGTCTTGGTGTTCATACTCCTCTAACTGTGAAAGCATAACGTAAGAGAGATTGTTCCCTATTTGGGCCACTTAAGAGTGTATTTTATAAAAAATGCCTTTGTTTTACTCAAGGTTGTCATCTATATTGATTTTAATTGCATCACAATCGATTTGGCGGATGGGCCGTGAAAACGAAACAGACATCCTCCCCTACATAGGCCCCGTAGAGATAGACTTAGCATCATTATCTTACTCCATTTTCAATATCAATAATGTTTTCTCGGTGGTTTAACCATAAAAGCGTAACAGAAAGATCATTCCGTTTTTTTCAAAATAAGTAGCATATGTTGAACTCATGGTTATGTTTTTATCTTCATACCCAACTTCATCAAGATAGAGTTTGATTAATTAAAATTAAAAAGTAGCCTATATTAGACATAACATTATCAACTATATCCACAATAAATTTCATCAAGATCGGTTTAGAGGCCTGTTCGTAAAAGCATAACACACAGATACTCCCTTACCGGATGATTTTTTTCAAAATAATTAGTCTATATTGGACAAGGTAACCATCTCTCCTCGTACTAAATTTCATCAAGTTCGATTTAGAGACTAGACCGTGAAATTGTAACAGACAGAACAATCCTTTATAGGTTGATGTCTTACAAAAAAGTATAAGACCCTCGCCATAATCGGTTAAGCAGTTCGACCGTGATGACGTCAGATACATACAGCGCTACTATCCCAGTTATAGATATGGATGATAGACATATTTGCTGTATTCCACGTGTTAATATATCCGAGTGTACAGTGCACGCTTGCTTTTACCCGAGGTGTCGGGGCACATTACGTATAAAGGTCCCGTATATTGCGAGAGACCCCGGGGATGGGGGATGTTCATGTCTTGGTCGATACTACATTTGTATCTATTTTCAGCCTAATGAAGAACGTGCAGCTGACTCATTAGCAAAGTATCACGGAACAAATTTTTACCTGTGTTTTATTAAACTATTCATAGTTTGTTGTGTGTGTGAATTATCGCATTATTAAATGGAAACAAATATTAAAGTTAATGCTTGAGACATTGGGTAGGTAACTCAGCACAGCTGAAAAAAAAAATACCTTGAATGAATACTTTTTTTTGTACTTATATCATTTTTCAAATTAAACTATAGCTGAACATATGATTAAATTAAAGGTACCCAAAGTCAGTCTTATCGCTAAGGAGCGATTTCTGCCAGACAAACCTTTGGGCAGATAGGTTTTTCGTGTCGTTTGATAATAATATACTACTGCGATAAGAAAAAAAACTACGTTGTGACAACGTTCTCGTTCAGAGATAAACAAACCACATTTTCTGCCAGTTAATTGGTGAAAATGAGCGAAACAATGTTTGTTCAAGAAAACGGCTTGTAACGACAACATTGCACAATAAAATTGACGAAATTTCGTACATTTAATACGTAACTTAATTTAAAAGTCGAAGTTGTTGTTTCGCAAAAGTAATTAGAGACATTAGAGAAATATCCGTAACTGGTTGGTTCAAAGACGGACGAAATAAGATTTGTTCAATGATAATGATGTTGAGTGTTCCCTCGTTTGTCTCTGCCGTGCCGAGTGTCCGGACCTGAGGGAAACTTTTATAATTGCGTCTGTTTATGGCCGCGCTGTCCACATTTTGGGACATTTTGTGGATATACATTTATTTTAAAGGCAGTTTTGTGTTAAGGATTTTTTAATTAATGTTTTTCTGAAGACTCTTATCAATTAATCAATAAAAAAATTGTTTGTAGATCGTCAGAATATTGTGTCTCTACCACCGGTTCGGACGGCTGCTTTTACGAGGAAGATAACGGTAAGAAATATCGTAGTTGCTATGCTGCAAAAACTTTACAACTTTACTGACACAAATATTTTAAGCGTATATTACTAAATTCTACTATAAAAATCATTCTTCCAAAAACTGCAGAACTCAGCCTATTTGACACTACTCAGGTTAGCATTATTTTATTAGAAAGTTTGAGTCTTTAGCAGTTTTTTTTTCAAATGTATCTTGTATATAAAATTTGTGGAAAAATTCTGAAATTAGTAGTCAACAGAGGGACAGACGAGCTATAAAGTTTTCGTTTTCTGATATTTGACTAAGGAATTAAAACTCCTGGACAAAAAAAATACATTTTCTAAGCAGACAAATAAGGCTTCTATTAACCTGTATTTTGGTTTATAAAGCACATCCCGTGCTTTAGAATTAACGAACTTTTTACAGAAAAGAAAGTTATTAGACACGAGTCGAGATTGAACCTATCGACACGGTAGCTCAGTGGTTAGAGCGTTGCCTGCGCTAAAGGCAGAGACTCTGGTTCAATCCCATCTCGTGTCTAATATTTTATCTTTTCTGTTAAAAATAAGTATTTTATTGATAGAAAGAGATAACTGTCTGCGTGAGATGAAGATAATTCATCTCACGCATGCTTTACTAACTGCTACAATCAGTAAACATTATTCAGTAAGTTCTCTTGCTCAGGCCTGTTGAAACATCACACTGCCTATTCTTTCCAATTCAATAAAACGAATGCTTTAAAAAAATCTGAAACTCCTCATAAGGAAAGAAAAGAAATCCTTTCAAATGTAAATGAAACAAAATCAAAATGACGAGGGACGCCAGCCCAGTGGATAACAGCATCAGTAACATCCGGCAGGGGTGACCAACCGTGATCCGCACGCCGCACACGTGCGCGTGCAGCAAGGGACGTCTAATGAAGTGGGGTTACAGCCCCCTGGTGGAGGCTCTGTCCTACATAGTAAGCGATAATATAGTTTCTCTATCCACATAACATGTCTTATAATCAAAATTCTATTATACAACTTTTTTAAATAATTACTAAACTTCAATAATACCTTAAACACACAAAACATACATAGGCATAAATTTACATACCTATCGATTAACCAATTTAATCTAGACGTATATTTATTCCTACCCATTTATAAGCACTTTAACTACATTTTTTGCAACATATAACTCATGAACAGAACCGATTACAATCCAGGATTTTTCTGGTTTCTCATCAGCTGGAAACTTCTAGACTCTTGGTGTTGCAAATGTTCGTGGGCAGCGATGATTACATATAGTCGGGTTACTAGTTTTCTCGTTTGCCTCGCATTCTTATAAAAAACATGAACCCAAGTCAGAAAAATAACAGAGTCACTCACAATAAAGATAAATTTAAACTTTTCTGTTAGGTATCTGATTCTTAACAGCCAAGCTTTTAAAGCCTCAAAGACCTTTGTCACTGGAGCACCTTCCTGCAACAAAATTAAATTAGACTTTTAACCAAATTTGAATTGGTTGTGACTGTAGCATTGCTGTACAGTCGGTAGCTAAATTTTTTTTATAACATAGTAAGCTGGCAAATCCCTTGATGGTAAGAGACAACCACCGCCTATACACACCAAGGATGTTAATGGTGCGTTGCAAATCTGGGGCTTGATGTTGGCCTCGTGCGTAAGTTTACTGACTACTTTGCCCTCCGAACTGGAGCACAACAGTGACAAGAACTGGCATTATGGTGGCAGGAAAATTACTCATATTTACAGCATATGCACACGCATATGGTAGTGTATGTGTACAGTCATTCATTCGGTTAAGATCAGATAAAAGTAACGTTAAATATGACATGAAGTCGTTAACATAAACAATTTGCGGTTGTGTATAACGTCAAATTGTGACATAAATTTCAAGTACCCGCTTAGGTCGCATGAGGTCCCGATTTGATTCTCGGCAGAGGCAGACTTATGTGGCAAGCAAGATATTTGTGTTCATGGGTTTGTTTGTGTTATTTGTGCTTATTAAATATATACTTGTAATAATATTTGTCGTGTATTTGTGGTGTGATTTGTTCAGGGTATTATTATTATTATAATACAGGAAGTCAGTGAAACTGATCCTTACTATATTAAATTTTTATCATAGTTGGACAACATATTCAGCCTAGGACTTTATTTCTGCTCTTTTGTCGTAAAATGGGTAGCTTGATCCTCGGCCGTATGTATCAGCTGTGGTTTTTTTTGCGCTCCTTCCGGAGCCACTAGAGCTTGAGAGATTGGCTTGTAAAGTAACCTAAATAATGAGACAGTCCTTATATGAGCTATCTGCTATTTAAAATTCGACCAGATTTTCAAAACAAAAGTTCAGTTTATGAAGCTGGTTTCTATTTAAAAAGAATATTTTTATGTATCCAGTCTTACAAATACGCAGTCAAAAACAGCGATTCTACACTGTAGATATTCAGAAGTCTATAATATAAAAAAAATAATAATAGTGACTTCCTGTAAGACGCTTCAAGCGAAAATAAAAATACGAGTCACGAATGAAGAACAATGGCAACCCCAGAACAACCTAGTTAGTCGGTTATAAACAAACTCATTATTTACAGTGAAACCTCAGTGTAAATCAACCAAAAAGACAACTCTAAAAGCTTGGAGGTCAATTTGGACCATAATGGCTTATTGTCGACCCCAGGGCCTCGTTATAACAATCGCTTGTTTAATTAATAGACGCTGGGAACTCGCACAAAACTTTTTTTTTTTCATACTTTCGTTAGGCGAGATGAGTTTTTATTTAGAATTTTTATCTTCATTGAATCTTCAAGATCTAATCAATATTTCGTAGCTTACTGTAATAAGGTTTCATTCAAATTGTACTTATGACGATTCTGGAATTGGTGAGGTTGTGGTGAGGTGTGGTGGGGCTACGTTATAGGACTCTCCTTGAGGACGTAGTGTAAGTAAGTCGATACGTGATTATCGATACTCAAGAATCGTCCTATTTCTTAGATCTACTCGATGATGATAACCACAGATCAGAGAATCACAAATACAATAAATGAACTTTTAAATCTTAAAATATATAGCTTTGGAATGTAAATCCTTAAAATTACATGGGTTTTTCTATCATTTCGATTTCTTTTCTATGAAATTTGGGTGCTGGGACTGATGAACTGGGGGAGAAAGGTTCGATCAGGTTTTAAACCTAGTTTGGGTTCTAGTTCTACCAACCAGATATTATCAATGCTTTATTACAAATAAGCTGTATATAATTTCTATAATCTGTATATGGTGGAAAAATAAATATAATTGGGTCAAGCGACGGTGGTTTTTGTTTTACCTTTAGAACTTTTTATTGTTTTAATAATAATAAAAATAAGAAAAACTATTTTATTACGATATTTAGAATAATATGATTTGAATTAATCTAACATTTATATTTTAGCACTAACTCCGTGCTACGTATTCAAAAAAAATTTTAGAAAATGGAATAATTTCGCCCCTCGACTTGAAGTCACGATACCTTAATTGGTAAAGCACTGGCGAGTCCGAGTCAAGGTATGTGAGTTCAACTTTAATGTTTAAAGTTATTAATAGTATGATTTTTGAATACTACATAACAACACATACATAATTTTTTGAATTGAGGTTCACTATGCACACTTAGCGGTCTTTAGTAGCGACACTGAAAATGACAAATTTAAAATGAAGGAACATCATAACAAATAACATCATAACATAAAGGCTTAGATTTATCAATGGACTCTATAAAAGGCCTCGTCCACAAATTGCAAGTAGCTCAGCACGCCATGAAAAACAATTATCCTCAAAATTATGTGTCGCGTAGGCTTACAATGACAGTGCATGTTCATTACAAATATTTTGTCATCTTTTTTTCTTTAAGACTTGGTAATTTTTTTTATAGGAAAGTGTAGTGTTTAGTTTAAACGTAAGAACTAATGTTTAATTTTTTTAATTAACATTGTATTGCTATTAGAATAATTTATCACACATTTACATTAAAATTAATTGAGGTACAATCGTACACTTAAGTCTAAATAAATTTTGTGAAATGCTTTTTTTTTTTTTTTTAATTATTGCATTTATCTAAAAAACTGGGCACGTGACCAAACTTAGAGTAAGCAGCAACTTCAAATAAATGAAACGAGTAATTTATGAATATTAGTAGTTTAATAATTAACTGACGCCGAGTAAGATCAAAATACAACATAACTGGCTCCTAATTAATACCATCCCTTGCCTCGACAAAGTCGAAACTAAGCCCTCAAATAAAGTGAAATTTGTTTTAATTAAGATTTTTTTCTATTTTCGTTGTTGCAATTCCAATTTTTAATGACGGTCCCTCAGACTGTACTTTTGTGTACTTTTTAATGACGTGAAAGTTTTATAGTTGTAAGTTTAAATGAGGCTCCGTTTTCCGAATGTAATTAAAGCCACGGTAACAGACGTACGTACCGGCTGTTCCCGTGGACGTACCAGTACAATATCTTGTCATTATAATGTACTGGCTGACTTGGGAGCCTTTGGGTAAGTGCTCCCTTAAGTAAGGCCACTAGTAGATCAAAACTTGTACTGAGTGTTAACCCCCCTTACTTTGTGGTTTTTGTTGTTTGTTAATAGTTCCACTACTCAAGGTTTTACTTGTGAGATAGTTATTTCTTTGCTAACAATAATATCATATTTCCTAGCTCAGTTCTCATTTCATAATTACAATTATTGATTCATAATTAATTTATTAAAACAAACAGGGTGTTCTTTAAAAAAAGTATTTTTTTAGTAAAAAATCTACAGCAATTTTGTAACAATTTACATATAAATTACAATAAACTGTACATCAGCCAATTAAGGATTATTATTTTGTAGAAAAATACGTAGTAACCAAAACAAAGGGTTGTTTGACCTAAGTTAAACTATTCCAGAAGAGAAATAAAAATAAAAGAAATTGCAATTGACAAAATTTATGAGTACTATGTACATAATATATATATAAGTAATTATAAGCATAATAGATTTATATGACTACATATCTATATTATACTATTCTGCTTATTTTTAGAACTTTTGCCAGGATAAGCCTAATTTCAAATTGGCTCATATAAGCTGGTATTTCCTCTGCTGTCCCATATTGATTTGGTAAGCGTAGTAAGTTTTTAATCGATTTTCTGTAGATTAAGACTAATTTTAAAACTGATTTCTTATCACGTTTGTATATTTGAACAGCAGCACGACATTACAAAAACGTTAATTAAAAATTATTGAGCGTTTAAGGAAAGCTGCGGAACATGAATATAAACGAGTAAATAATATAAAATAATTAATAATAAAAGCATCCCACGTAAAAAAGCAGCCGCGAAAAAATCTCTTGCAAGAGTGTTGAGGCTTTTGTGGCAATACTTCACACCTCGGCGCCGAGGCAGAGGCAAATAAGCTGGTGTGTAATTAGGCTTACAAGAAATTAACACGAGACTTAGTCGTATATGTTAAGTAATGAATACTTAAAGCACAACACGTAGAATGTTTCATATGGGTTCCACACATCACTTTTATATTTTATTTTTGGTGTATTTATTTATTATAAATACAGTTTCTACACCAAATGCTCGGAAAAGTTTATGTAATTGAACTTTTCCGAACACTTGTCAGCAGTAAAAGCAGTATTTTATTTCCTAGGGAGATAATACTGTATGCAAACTGCCTTTGGAAGTAAAGTGCTTTGAATGTGGAACGTTATTATTTGTGTGAAGTCTTAGTAAATTGCAGGCTTTTGGGCCAAAAGCCTTAGGCTCACTGCACAGATGCGACCTAAAAAAACAGGCGCTATT
>DWBC01000067.1:0-10642 GCA_018237325.1 Calydna sturnula
TATTTGACCAAGAAATATGTTATCAAGAGATTTTCCCTGGACCCCTGCTGGTATTGTTAAAACTTTAACCTCAGCTCGAGTAATAGGATACTTTGCCGTCGTTGATGCTAACACTTTTTGATGTGCTAACAAAACTGATGGATTGATTCGAGTTTTACGAACAATGAGAGTAGCGTCTGTAATATTTACTTTTAATTTTAAATCATTAGAAGAAGCCATCAAGTTAAATGTTTCTCTAGATCGTACTAATTTCACAGTCATATCAACACCATTTACCAAAAATTTTTCTTGATTAAATAGGTCACCATGTAAGTGTCCAATCATTTCTATTTCTTTACTTTCACTTGCGAGTTCTTGACGCTTTATAAATCCCTTATTATTCTCATCAGCACAATCCATTTTTCCGTTAGTGTCTTCATACCAAAGACTGCATGAAAGGTGAGATTCCTTAGCCGCTGGTGCATAGTTCAATAGAGTTTCAATGTATGCACGATATGCGTACGTGTTGTTTGGAGGTGAAACAAGTTTTTGGTTCAAATAAACATCAAGTTGGTTGAAAAGGGAATGCAACCAGTTATTGACAGGAGCAATTAATGTAGATGTAGTTAGTTTTGAAGAGTCCTGATTTAGTATTTTTGCTTTAATATGAATCATCGTATGAGACAAATCAACGTAGTCATCACCTGCTCCTGGTACTTGAAATTCTATAGGTCCATCATCAGCAAGGGAAGAAATTGGTTTGTAATGTATCCATGTTCCACTTTCTATACTGGTTTGTGTAGATGGCAAGGCAAATAAATCTAATTCCGATTTGACACATTCACATGAATGACTATGTAAAAAAGACATTTTTTAAGAAAATATGTCCTTAATTTTTAAATTGCTGCGTACAGTTTTTTTAGTAGCTTTCTGTTTGACGAACGATGGTGAAATGATTGAAGACTGAAATTTTCTCTTTGTTATATATCCTGATCCAGTCATATTCAAACGGTCAATTTTAGAATGTGCTTTTCTTTTCAAGTTCGAACTAGCATCTTTAAGGCGGGATTTTATCGAATCTTCTAGAGGACGAGAACTGACTATATCTGATAAGAGACCTACCCCAGCATTTAAAGCCTCTTTACCAATCACTCGAGCTCCGCTAGAAAGTAATGGCAGCACTGATCTAAACAATCCTCCTAAAAAACTGCCAATACCGTGTCCTTGTTGATAGGGTACCCCTTTATAAATTACTCCTATACCAGATCCTGCTTGATGTGAATAATAATGTTCATAAGGACAATTCATCCTACCAATTTGATTGTGCATTATTAAATTTTTCTAAAGTGTAGCTTAACACACACGGTTCCAAACTGGAATGGTATTTTTTGTCCTGTGCTCGTTCTTATATCTATCTCAATAGTATCAAACTCTCTCCGCATAACAGGTAAGTAGTGAGGTGGAGAGAATACATGCATTTTATTCGCTCCATAGATATATTTAGATGGATCCAATGGTATTATTCTCAATAATGGCGTCATAACATCCCCAACAATTTGTGGTTCGATTATATCACAATACACAAATAATTGGGATGGCAACCCTAAATGTAAATTAACTGGACATTTTCCAATTCCGTTTTCAACGAGATTTCTGTATGGTTCGAATCCAAGTTGTAGAGATAATTGAGGGGACAATGAAAGTGATTTTATATTTTCATCGATTATAGTTACTTTAACAAATTTGGACAGTTCATCATATTGAAATCTTATGTTTTCTTTTATATTATTTAATGCAGTTAATATATGATTGATACTATCATAATTTGTGGCTGGAATATGAGTTTTGTAGTAAACTATAGAAGGTTTCTCTTCATTAGGCATGTTCATCAACTTAGTAACATAAACGATATTTTCAAGTTCTTGAACAGTAAACATTGTACATGGATACTGAAACTCAACAATACCAATGTTCCACAGTCCTTCAAGTATAATAGGCTTTGGAAGTTTTGTTGAAAACCGAGTTGTTTTATTGTCAGGATAATACTCCATTGAGCTATTGCTGGGCAACGTTAAATAAAAACTTTCCTTCATATTTGATTTAAATTGGATGCTAAAATCCAACTGTTAAATTTATCAGGGTAACCTTTCCACTTGACTAACACTTCTTTTCTGTTACCTTTTCCACGAGAACGTAGTATTTTATCTACTTTATAACTGCATGTAGGGTCATAAGTCACTCTTTGTAGTTCTTTTTCATAAAATGTTCCAGTGATTGGTTCATTTTGTAGGTCAGTTAATGAATATACTATCCACGGATATCTGTCTATTACTGATGTTACAACAAATATTTCATCACTCCAATTCGATTCATACCCTTTTTGAAAAATATGCTTATGTTTTGTTATTCTTACGTGATCTCCTACATTAAAGTTTGGCGAGCAAGTTTCTAATTTATCATTTTTAGTTTTTTTGTTGTATAAATTATTCCACACAGTTTTTATATTGCTAGAGTTGACATCACTTGGACACATTTTAATACTAGAGTGATAACCATGGTTGTATGCATACATTAAATCTTGGAGAATATCTATGTACCTATAAGTATTTTTATGGGTAAAGTATCGCCACATTTTCATTTTTAGTGTTCTTTGAAATCTTTCCACAATACTAGCTTTAATGTCAGGATTGTTTGTTGTATAGTAATTGATTTGTCTGCTTTTTAAATATTTTCGTACATCTTTTGAAACAAACTCAGTTCCTTTATCGGACTGTATATGAGTAGGGATTGCATTAGCTTCACTAAATATACTTTCGAAACATTGTTTGACTGTTTCGGAATTCTTTTGTTTCATTGGTCTAGCATATGCATACTTAGAAAAAACGTCTATTACGCAGATGATGTAGTTATAACCATTATTAAATTTAGAATAACTCCTCATGTCACTCAAATCAGCTTGCCAAAGTTCGTTAAAATTGGATAAGATATATTTATTTCTAGGGAATGTTTTGCGTACAGGTCTATGAAGTGTGTACGTTTCTTGTGACTGTAGCCATCTTTTAACATCATCTTTACTCATTTTACCATTCATTGCTTTAGTTAACTTGTCTATACTACTAAAACCAGCAGAATTAGAAACATCATAATATATTTCATTAATTAATTTTATTGGATCTATAAAAATTGAATCATTTATTTCTAGTAAGGGGTCCATTTTTCCCAATTCTGTTTCTTACGTATCTTCTGAACGTATTTTTCGTTATTAGAAGGACTCAAATATTCTTCATCAGTTGAAGTCTCACCCAGATCTTTCAATATCAATTTCTGTATATACTTAACACGGTTTGGATTACCCAAATAAGTAAGTGGTATTTTAATATCTTTTAACACTCGAGCGAACTTCTCCCACCCTATAGGGTCAGGTCGTTTTAATGGCCGCAATAAATCATTTACCAAGTCTACAATATTGCTTCCCAAAACTTTGTTATTGTCTATAATTACTGTACCATCATCGTCCCATGAAATTTTGTTTTTGCTTAGAGACAATGAGTTCAGTAATGATTCACCATTCTTAGCATAAGTTTTCGGTATGAGGCTTAAAATATGATTCTTTGTGTAATGAGAGTCACTATCACTTGCAGCGATCACTTGTCTTTCTTCTTTGGTCGATGTACGAGTTGTGACCGGATCTGAAGGTTGTGGTTCGCTTTTTATATTTGTATCAGCGAAATTTAAGTCTTGGGATATTATGGGTAATTCGACAGGTCTCCGGTTTTCTTCATTAAAATACAAATATCGGTTTAATACTTGTAAATACAAAATACTTTTTTTTCTATCATCAATTTTGCTGTGTAAAATTTTTTTCATTTCATCGTCCAATCTAGATGTAGGATTATCAGCATTATTATTTTGATTTATTTTTTCTATCAGGCTAGGTTCAATAAGTAACATCTTTTTAGCATGTTCCATGTTGTTTATGTTAGGGAACTAAATAATTTACCCAAAATTGAACCTAATATTATAGGTAAAAATGAACCACCAGTCTGAACGATGATACTCTTTCTAACTTTGTCAGATCCTTTTCGTACTAACTTACGAAGTACAGATTTAAATTTTTGTAATTTCCTCTTATTTTTTTCTTCAATCGGAACTTTACCTTGCAATACGTTGTGAATGCATTCACAGATACAATTTATTTCTTCTTTATCACACGATTTTAAAAGAGCTTTTCTATATTTTGGTTTTAGTTTGTGAAGTGCTAACAGCAAGTTTTTATGCGTGTTGAGACTTCGCGACATTATTTATAAATGACAGGAATTTGGCGATTTTTACCATATTTAAACCCCTTCGTTGGTACATACACACTACAGTATCCATTTGTTGGAAAAACATTGGTCTTGACACGACACATGTCATCAGTGTTTTGTTTAAGATCTATCATTACATATCCATGTGCATTCATGGTTGCATCTCGATAAGCATCTTCAATGAACTTTGGGTTATCAGATGAAACTTGCCGGGATAAGTATCTGATTTGGGTTTTGTCACGTGGATTTTTGAAATAAATGATGTAACTCGAGTTTAAAGAAATATCTCTCTGTCCTTTTCCTTGATGAAATAAGTTCTGTGTTATGTAAAAAACACTTAAATTTCTGTGATGACTACCTTTTGTAAATATATCTACAATTCTTCCATCTGATTCTCTCATTAGATCGTCGATAATTATTAAGTTTGGATCCTTACCATTAAACATGTTTAGATCAGGAATGCCCTGATAGTAATTTATATTTGGTAAGTTATATAAGGGTTGCATTTCATCAAAACACCATGTTACTTGATCAAATTTAGTATCACAAATATCCTTCGCGTAATTGCAGAAATCAGTCACAAATTTTGATTTTCCACAACCACTAGGACCAGCCACAATAGCAGTAAATGGATGAATAAAGTGATACATTCTAACGCGTGTATACTATAACAGGTATCTTAAGTAAATAAACACATTTCATAATTAACTTTTAATTTATTTCAAGTATTGCTTACTATTATTTTCAACATTTTAGCTTAACTACTTACTTTAAACATCTTACAATTTCTACTTTATACAATTCACATCTTATATATAAATTACACAAAAAAATAAATAATAACAAATTATTGGAGCTTTTTAGTTATCTTATTATAATACATTTTTAAATTACATGACATTTCAATAAATACTGTAAATATGACTCATTTTTAATATGTGACATCATCTAACTGATAATGTCCCCATGCCAAAGTGTCAACATTATTAGGTAAAATGTACCTTTTTGTATCATTGTATGACAAACAAACTTTGTTCAGTTTTTGTGTGAAAATTATATGTTTTATTGATCTGAATCTATACATACTATCATATGCAATAGTCCTATTAAAGAGACAAGACTTATAATTCTCCATGGTCAACCTACTCGTAACAGATTTATTAATTCCTTTAGCTCTAGCTGTCAATTTATTTTCAATTTCAATTGCATACATTTTTGATCGAAGTCCTACAAATTCTTTGACTATTTTCCCATTGCTTTCATCTTTAAAAAATCCTAACCTCTTTTTATTTATCTGAGGATAACCAAAGATATTATCGGGTGAAAAATCAGAGGTGTCAAACCGTGAAGATAAATCGGTGTTTATGTCTTTATAAAAGTCGTCAGTGAAAATTTGATAAATCAAACTGTCGGTATCAGTGTACAATAATTTACATTTATTATTAAACTTATTTAGCATGTAATCATAATGAAATTCAAACATTAATGTTTTTGATATCTCTAAAATAGAAAATCCCAAGTAAATCGGTTTGTCATAAAAAACTTTAGTTTTGCGTAACTGAACCGCCACTAAGTTTTCAGAAAAAATGCATAGGTTGCTAAACTCTGGTTTTGCAATACAGTCTTGCACTCCTAATTTTTTACCTCGATTTTCCCAATGTGTTAATAACTTTACGTGTACCCGTTTCTCTACGTTTTCCATTGTTTTACCAAACACGGAATTATTCATCAATTTAAAAAAATCTTTTTCAAAATCTGTAATAGCTTTGATTCTAAGATCGGTGTTAATATCTATGTATTTTTTTAACCACGGACTTTGTCTAAACTTTAAAATTCTGTGTATCTTAGTTAATTTTAGACCCAATTTTAAACACTGTTTTAGGTTACGGTAATGTATTATGTATTTTTCTTTATTATTTAAATTTGGTATAAGTTTCATTTCATTGGATTCTCCTATACTAATTTTTTCAGGGCACAAAGGTAAATCCGAATGTAAATCATGTAGTTCTTTTGGATACTCTAAATCGACTTCTAATATATAACCATAGTTTGATGTATCAGAAACATCATAATCTGTCTCGGAATTCACCCACTCAAAACCTCCTTCAGGTAGGTATTGAGACATGGCCCAACCGTATAGATTATTCGCATCAAGATAAGTTAAATACGATGAAGGTATGTTTTGATCAAAGTTATCTAAATATTTATTATTTGCTTTCGCGTATCGATTACTACATTGGGATACCCCACCTCTGATACCGACCTTGATAAAAGCTATTTGATCAATGTCAGTCAGTAGTTCTAATGCTACTTTAGTATGTTTTAACATTGCATCCCAGCTTAGACCTGGAGCAGTATAATAATGAGCAGGATCTAAACCATAAGTTTTGAGACAAAGTGTTCTAAAATTTTCAAAGATGTCACATAACAATAAGACATCAGTTTTGAGGTATAAATTAGAATAGTCTAACATATCATTACAGTGAAAGTGTTGCCAGACATCTTGTGCGCGATTATAGTCCTCGTCAGAAATAAAAGAATCAGTCAGTGAACTATAAAATTGCTTTTGAGTTGGTAAACAGTTTAATTTAAGGGACTCGAACGATGTCATATATTCATAAGGATAAACACCTTTTTTTCGAAGTCGATTAAAGTCGCTCGTAGCAGGAAACATTTTTTTGAGTTCATAAAATTCTTCATCTTTCAAGTTTTTAGCCAATTGATCGAGACTGCATGATAAAAACTTGAAAGAATCAACAAATCGTAGATTGACTTTTTGGTTGTTTATATTTAATTGTTTAGAAAAAGATATATATTTTTCTTTATTTTGAGGTATCAAATTAATATCTCCATCAACTAAATTGAGTGCATGAACAATAAAATGTGCATCATAATTACTAAGATTATGTAAGAAAACGGGAATGTGAGGTGGGACACGAAACTTTTTTTCACATATTTCATGTGCAATACCTCTGAAGTCACCAGTATGTTGATCGAAATGAAGAACTTTTTCATCATTCAAGTTATTATCACATATGTAACATGTTTTTATATTAGCTATCTTGTCTTTGTCCATATCAGAAAGTATTTTAGGAGTCTTTCTAAAACTATTTTTATAACAAATGAATTTCAAATCGTCTTGTAAACGTTTCATAAAAACTTGAGCACAATGAGGACCACTATAGCATTCATACTTAGATAATCTATCATCATAAGAACACTTAATATAATATCCGAAACTGTACGGTTCATGCATCTGAATGTTATTTGTATATGATTTTGATGAGTCATTATCACATGTTTGTATAGGTTTTAAAAACGCTTCAAAGTCTGCATATATAGCAAATGGAATTTTCATGGTTTTTTCAAACTTATCAAATTTTAATACATCGTTTGATACTGGCTGATCAAACCAATTTTTAATTATTTTCTCACTACTCGGTAATTTCGTAGTGATATGTAAACAATCATGCTGTCGATGGTTTACTAGTCGATCTCTAGTAGTGAAACTAATCAAACAGCCATCACATATGTGGACCGCACCATTTCTCTTAGATATTTGTTTACTTACTAGCCTTGACAAATTTTTTATATAACAATAGTGATAGTTTTTACCGTTTTGTATATGCAATAGATTTATGTGAGTATTTTGACGATGTTTTGTAAAATACAATGGACCTACAACATTATGTTTTTTTGATTTGTTATCAAACTCTAATCCAAAAACGTTGATACTTAAATTGTTTTGTTTTTCTATTTTAGATATATCGCCTAATTCTACTGGGAACGATACCCCATGAAATTTAAGTTTATTTATATGAGATCTGTAAGATGATGTTCGCTCTGCATTTTTGTTAACTGGATATAAAGCTGACAGTAGTGCCCATTTAAAACACGAATTATCACAATTTTTTACATTGACAACCGCTTTTTTATCTTTTATATCTTTAGGTAGCCCAATGAATGAAGTTCCACGGAGGGGACTAAATTTATTTATGTTAACTTCTATATGATTTATCTTCGTTAGACTCCATCCACTGTCTTTCTTTTCAAATGTACTTATTTCGTGAGATAATGTGTTATGTAACGACATCAGAAATATATTTAAATCATCGGTTTGTGATAAAATGAAATTATTAGTTTGAAAGTCAAATGAATTGAATATGTTTTTAGTTTCTTGAACAAAATCAGCATGTAGAACAAAGTTTATTTTAAGTGACAAATGCTGTTTGATTGCATTAGAAATTAAGAAAAGTAAATCATCTTTAACTGACTCAAGAAACGTTTCCGGTGTTAAGAAATCTTTATTAGATTGATCTTTACTTTTTACTCGATATGAAATTATACGGTTTCCAAAAGCTGATCCGGTGATAGATACATTTTCCAAAAAATGATGAGACTTCAAAATGGCATTTTTATGAACGTTACTCTTTAAATGGTTAGCAAAATATCGTTTGTTAACATATAAATTACAAATATCACACTGCACCTTATTTACATGAATATCCCCTGAAGTTGATGCTTCCTCATATGGCAGGCTCTTTGAATCAGTTTCAATGATATGGTCTGAATCTACACTTCTTTTCACCACTGGTTTTCCACGGCCCGCCTGCACAGGTACTGTTGTGAGGCTATAAAGAAAAAAAATTATTGAAATATTCAAACGATGTTGTAAAAATTTAATTGTGTTTTTTTAAAACATTTCTCTTTAAAATCCAAGATTTAAAATTAACATATCAAATCAAATCTTAAGGATGAATAGGTTTATAATTTTGATATAATCTTTGGGAAATTAATAATTTTTAAGATATGTTTGTGTATTTATATAAACTCACTCACCTTTCGTTTTTTTCCACTGTAGCACACAGTTCATAAATATCGTTATCGAAGTTTGAATCAAATGCTTCAGATTCCTCGACTTTCCTACAGCACTCCACCATATCCAAATCTTCGCATAACTCTTCGAGTTCCATATTGTCAATGACTTCGCTGCATTCAAAATCTTGTTGTACATCAAGACTAGACTTTGTGAAAAATATACTAACAAATTCCATTTTTAGGTGAGCAGACTATACTATGCTAACTAGCTATTATTATTAGAAATGCAAACAGAGAAATGACAATGGTCACTGAATTCTAAAGATTGATATACATCCCCTTACAGGTAAAATTATTAACTATTCTATAGAACTAAAGTAATTAGTAGATTATACTAATTACCTAAAATATTGTATCTAATCATCATTGTTAAAAATAAGTTTTTTACAGTCTTTTCCTGAAATTTCTTTTGTTATATTATAAATAGTATTAGTAATGTTTTCAAAATTTCTGTTATTTTGACTAGTGTAATATTTCACCCGTGTTTTTGCATGTTTCCACTGTTGGGATTGTGGTACTTTGATAATTTCCTCTAAATCATAAACCTCTATTTTTATTAGATGGCTTGCTGATGTTATATCATCCGTTGTTGCTATGTATGCTACACTACCACCCGGTCCAGCTCGAGAGACTGATGAACATTTAGATGATTTTTTCTTCTTATTTCTTATGAAATTAAAGAAATCGTCAAGGTTTTCGTCCTCAACTCTCTTTTTTTTGAGACTCTCCCTTTCATTTGATAGTTTAACAGGTGTATCTTCATCTGATAAGGTCTCAAAGTAGTAGTGCTTAAAAGTATTATCTTCAAATGTGTTCTGAAAAAACATATTCACCGTTAAGATCCAAATATTTATTTTGCAATGTTCAATAATTAATAACAATTAGTTTACATAGATATACTTAATTATTTTAAAAAAGTTTACGTTATCTAGATTTGAGACCTAGCGGTTAGCATTCAAGGACAGTTTTTAAAAAGTAATAAAATAAATTGGAATTTAGTACAACAGTTGTTATAAAACAAATGTGAACAATTAACAGCTTACCTCCATTGAAAATCGTAGAGTTTGAAGAATCACTGCACTAAAACAAGTCACTGCACTGATAGGTACTATACTCCAATGTTAACTATCAACTTCACTGAGTTGTTATTTTAACAATGATAGTTAAGTAAATATTCGATTGATATATATCTACAGTAATAATTAATAAACAATTAAAAAAACATTAGTCTATGGGTACCAGTAATCATTAGTTGATGTAATGGAATTTTAATTAATTATTGCTACACAACATTAAATTTGTAGTAACTATTGACTAATACCTGAGGAATTTAAAGAATGATAGCGAAACATTGTAAGTTTGTTTTAAGTTTTCACTTTTTCAAGCTATAAACTGTGCTGTGAGCTGAGGTTAAAGTTTTAACAATACCAGCAGGGGTCCAGGGAAAATCTCTTGATAACATATTTCTTGGTCAAATA
>DWBC01000068.1:0-10573 GCA_018237325.1 Calydna sturnula
CGACCCTCTTGCCGATTTATTCTTGGAGGCTTTATCTCGCCCTGGGAAGTATACCAGGATTTGTTGCCGGATTGTGGGTGATGTTCCTGCCGGAAAGTCCACGGCTGTTGTCTGATACCAATAGAAGTGAAAAAGCTTTGACGATAATGACTCAAATTGCAAAATCTAATAAGGGTTGTGCCTCCGAATTTAAAGTAAGAAAATAGTTTTAATATTTAATGTTTTGATTATGAAAGAAAGTGCATTTTTTATCAACATAAATAAACAAAAAAGAAGGAAGATTATAAAGATAGTGAGAAATGAAATAGAAAATAAGAAGATGGTTTTTAATTGTCACTGACAATGTCGGTAATTGCTTACAATTCTTTGTAATTTTACTTCAAACTGAAATGCCTGTACGGCCGCGGTCTAATTCGTCAGTAAATAAACTCTTCTCGATTGTGCAACTAACTTGTGAATACACAAGTGTCTAATCATTAGTCAAGTAAAAACTAAATGAGTTTTTGCTTCAAAGCCCAGACTAACATGGTTGGTGTATAATATGTAAGACATTAATTTGTAATCCAATTTAGTTATTCTTCAACATGGATTTATATAATTTTCAGATAAAAAGACTGCTACAAGACAACATATTTGTATCTAAAACCCTGAACGGAGAACAGAACAGAACGAAGTCGTTGTTTATATCTGTGCTGAAGGACTTGAAGATGTTCGTGTCCAAGACCTACGCCACCAAATCCAGTTTAATATTGTTCATGTTTTTTGCCAACATGGCCGCGTGAGTCAAAGCAACTTCTGCTTACTTACTTGCTCAATAATACTCAATAATAATTTCTTTCACAATTTTGTAAATTTCTATATCTTAAAAGATTTCTCTAATCAATTTTCAGAGGTTTTGGACTAAATATGTGGATACCAGAACTCCTTCAACGTATAAAATGCAAAACTTGCGTAAGCCCTCTGCAGCCTCAAGCGGCGATGCTCTTCAACGCCACCAACTTGTCCTGGAGGGAGGTTCCCAAGATAATTAATGTGGAGTCGAGGGAAGATGGGCGCCATAATATATCTGTGTTTGAAGAACATAATAAAGAACGCAAGTGTGATGACAGTTTAGATAGAGGGGTAATTATATTTGTTTGTTGTAAAGGAAGGCCCTTTTTTAGGGTTCCGTACCTAAAAGTTAAAAAGGGAACCCTATTACTAAGCCTCCACTGTCTGTCTGTTTCCAGGCTGTATCTCATCAACCACGACAGCTAGAAAGTTTATATTTTTCACAAGTTATGTATTTCCGTTGCCACTAACAACAAATACTAATAATTAAAAAGACCAAATTAGGGATGTCCCTACAAAATACGCGTGGTTTTTTCGTATTTTCTGCTCAATAATAATGATTTTCTATTAATTTGATGATGGTACGGAACCCTACGTGCGAGAGTTCGACTCGCACTTGGCTGGTATGTTTTATAGCATAGGAAGGTAAATGCTAGTGGAACTCCTAATGGTAAGAGATAACCGCCGCTTATAGACACTGTGTTGTTAATCCGTGGCGGATTGTTAAGCATTGTGCGTAAGTTTGCCTACCTACCCAGCCTTCCGAACTGGAACACGGCAGTGACAAGCACTGACACAATAGTGATAGGAAAAGGCAAAACGGTAGCTAATTCCGAACTAGTCGTCGCTTTACTCTATCTCTCTCTGTCTTCTGATTGTAAATAACATCAGCTTGAAGGTGGTATGCTGAGTTTCATCACCCTTCACGTATACAAGTACATCTATACGTTAAGGGTGCGTAACGAATCTCATAGGTTGGTTTACAACATAGTAAGACAACGATAGGCACTGCGTTAGTAGGTACATTATAGGTAATCATAGTAGCCCTGGCTCTACAATATTTTAGAATCGAGTTGTTTATATATATATATATATTTTATATTATAGGAAGGGAAACAAGCTGGCGGATCCCCTGATGGTAAGAGATGGCCGTCGCCTATAGACAGCAAAGATGTTAATGGTGCGTTACCAACCTGAGGCTACAACGAGGCTATAAAGGCGTAAACTGATTTTTGTCCCATAGTAGAGTCAGCCGTAGAAGTGCATAAAAATAAAGCGCATTTAAAATTCCTGAAAATTTAAACGTGAATTTTTTATATTACTTTAACCCACTTTATTATACATATTATATTGTAAATTTTTAGCACTAGTTCCGTGTTTTGGATAAACACTAAAAAATAAGTTTTATCGCAAGTGAGGCTTGAACTCACTTACCCGCACTCTATACGCCGGTGTTTCAAGTCGAATGGTGGTGGTTTCAGGTGTATGTAACTGGGTTGATAGTAGGAGCCTGTTGCGTGATGGGTAACGCGCTGTGTGCGTTGTGTGCGCGGGGCGGGGGGCGCGGGGTGCAGCGGGCGGCGGGGCTGTGCGCGCTGGCGTGTTGTGCGGCGGCCGGCTCGTTAGCGGCGAGCGCTTGCTCGAGCGCTCACGAGACGGTGGCCGTCGCGTCAGCTGCTGCCCTTAATGCTGCCTCGCTCAATGGGAACGTTCTCTTGATACGTCTGCTGTTGCATGCTTTGCCACCTAAACTGAGGTGAGAATGTCCGCATTGGATTCCTTTATTTGTTACTAGCCGATCCGTGCCCACGTCGTTGGGCGTTTTTCCCGCTTTTGCAATATTAGTTCTCTTGCTCCGGTCCTGTTGGTGTTACCGTGATGATATATAGCCTATAGCCTCGATAAATGGCCTATCTAACACTGAAAGAACTTTACAAATCGGAAAAGTAGTTCCTGAGATTAGCGCATCCAAGAAAAAAAAAACAAAAAAACAAAGCTTCAGCTTTATGATATTAATATAGATGGCAAAAAAATCCAATATTTGATTCTATGTTACACCTAATTTCACCTAATGATGTGTAGAGGTCCCTTAATGCTAGGGGACGCTAGTGTAATCGAGCATCTTATCATCACTTAAATCGTGACCAATTTTCTGGCGCGCCAGATTTTGATATCACTGCCATGCCTTTTTTGCCGTCATGTCAGTGCTTCTTATAGTCCTGATTTGGTTTGCAGAGTGGGGTAGCTGGTACTCTTACGTACTGGGCATAGTATCGCCATACCGACGTACATCGAACGTAGTGGATATCTGTTACCATCAGGAGATGTTATGAAACAAAAATGTTGTTCCAGTGGACTAGGCGTGTGCTGGGGCGCGTGGTGGGGCCGCTCGGGCGGGGTGGTGTCCAACTTGGCCGTGGGGGCGCTGCTGGACTACTCCTGCCCGGCGCCCTTCATATTCGTCGCCGCATCGCTAGCTCGTGAGTATACTGCGGATTAAGACAGCCACAATAAATACTTCTAAACACATTTAATATGTGTCTACCAAAATATACCGATAGATTTTTATAGGTATAACTAGCCAATCCGTGCCCACGTCGCTGGGCGTTTTTCCCGCATTTGCAACATTTTACCTCTCTTGCTCTAAAATTGACAAAGTTTCATACAAACTTTCATCCCCAATTTTTTTCCCTTTGAGGGTAGAATTTATGTTTTTTTTTTGGAATAGCAAGGCAAACAAGGTGGTGGCTTCCCTAATGGTGTGAGATAACCGCCGCCTATAGACACCAAGGATTTTAATGGTGCGTAGGCTAGATATTAAGCCTCGTGCGTAAGTTAACCGGCTACCCTGCCCTTCAAACTGGAACACGGCAGTGACTAGCACTGACATTATGGCGGCAGGAAAAGGCAAGGCGGTGGTACCAAAAACGCGAACGAGTCGTCGCTGTACCACCTCCTTAGTGGTCACGGTGTTAGTGACTTATATCCTTTGGTCGCCTCTTACAAGCGGCCTGGGAGGGAGGGAAGCAGATGTTCTATTCTTCTAAGGGGGCTCGGACCAACACGGGGAAATCATAATCCTTTCCTACGTCTACGTCATAACATCTACCTGTATGCCAAATTTCAACCCGATCCGTCCAGTGGTTTGGGCTGTGCGTTGATGGATCACTACGTCAGTCAGTCATTCAGTCAGTCACCTTTGAGTTTTATATATTTAAAACAAATTAAATAAAATACCCACCCTTTAATACACAAAATTCGAATCAATTTATTTATCAAGGTAAACTTTTGTGCAGCGTTTATAGATCTTCATAATATCATTACAATGTGATTCTCCTCGTTGAGAAGACTGGTCCTATAAAAAAACACCGGTAAGAATCAAAGAAGAAAGGCGATCCAACTTGGGTTAATGGACTTCTAAAAAATAAAAAGTCTTCGATTTAATATGTCGTTTAAACTCGCATTCTTTGCTTAGTTAAAACCAGTCCTATTCAGCCGTGCAGACACTGAAAGGCGTGAGACTGAGGCTTTGCAGCTCTAATTATTAATTTTGTACTTAAGTAATATGTAGCCTTTAACAATCACCAATAAATAGTCTTTAAAATTATTTCAATAGTTCCTGAGATTAGCGCGACCAAACAAACTCCCGAGCTTCGTAATATTAGTTTAAATAAGCTAAATATTCATCTTTTCAGTTTCAATAATCGCCATAATGATGATAAAACTAGAAGACGTAAAGGTTATCACCAATGACAAACAAGAAGATGTTCGAGAGAAACCCATTGGTCTGGACCGATACATATCAACACACATGTAGAGATTTAGGTTATTTATATGTAGTGTTCGGTTAAAATGGCATTAAATTATGCTAAAGGTGCCTTGTTGAAACAGGAAGCCTTTGTAATGAAATAAAATATGTATTTTTATACCTTTTACAGCTGATTGTAGTATACATTTACATATAAATAAATATTAGTAAATCCTTATACTGATACTAGCCGACCCGTGCCCACTTCATTGGGCATTAACTCTTTAACAATAACCGTTATATTCCAGTCAATTGACATGACACCAGCGCCGAATTTAGACTTCGGCGGCCCATAGCCAGAGCATGTGGTATGGTATATGTGGTGGGCCCTCAAATTATTTGTCGTATTGTTGAAAGTTTCTATTAAGGTGAAATTAAAGAAGAGTACTACTAAATAAGATGGCGAAAGTAAATAAATTTTCCCACTCAATAAAAAAAAAGTTTTTCGTCTGACTATTTGTAACAAAACTCAGTAATTTTTTGTTTCTACTGAGCTTTTATCGTTTTTTTTTTGTGGTGTGGTGGCGGCCCCTTGTGGTGGCGGCCCACAGGCAACTGCCTATGCTTAAATCCGGCACTGCATGACACCGTCATATACTGTCAACCTAAACCTTCCTCAAGAATTTTTGTAAAAGCCGTAGAAAAATCGGTTCATTATTTTTGTCAAAATGGATTACATACAGACAGAGAACTTTTGTGGACTATTTTTATAATATGTATAGATATAGATGAGGAGAATAATGAAAAGTAAATAATTATATAATGATTATGTAGAAGAAAGATATTTCAAGCGAGAGTACAGTGCTATGAAATAACGATGAGATTCACACTAACTTATATTTATTAATTTTCGATGTGAAACATATAAATCCGCACGTAAAATCGATTTCTGGCGTAGTGATGCGTCGCCTCGGCATGCGTATACAGTTTATATGCAGTAGTGTGTACGCCCTGCGCAATTGATTAGTTTTCTGCATTACTTTTACAAAATAATGTCGATGTTTCACATCTGCCAGGCGTCCCGTGATGGCTCACATTAAAAAAATATATATATTATTGTCATCGTACGCATCACGATTTTATGTCTCTGAGTATAGAATAGGTTGTTACATAATAAATTACTGATAAACTATGTTTGTCTCATTTTTGTGGTATGTGTAAGAATACTGAATTTGGTATTGTATGTTACTATTGCTAAAAATATAGGTTTTAAATTAATTTGTGTTAGGTTAATAAAAAATATACAGAGACGCAATAAAACAAACTGAGTAACTAGTAAACTGAAAATATAATTTAGAAATGAATTTAAGAAATCATAAACATACCACATTGTATGTATATAACATTTTGAACCGCCTAAAAAGGAGGTTCTCTATTCGTTTATTTTTTCAGTATTATCTCAGAACTTTCGAGTGAATCGATTTTAAAAATATTTTTATATGAAAGCTGATGGTTGTTGTGTGGCCAATTTTAATTTGGTCCAATTTTGATCGATTCATAGGACCCATAGGAAAACCATATAAATCAAATAAGCGTTGTTGGTCTTTTTGCAGAATTTCTGCGCATTATTTATAAAACTTTATTATAATCGCTATTGTTCTCGTTGTTTTTCAAAATGTATGATGTGTAATAATAACGGTAACAAACCAAGTTTAAATATTTTTTATGAATAAATAAAATTTAAGACACTGTTGAAGAGAATGATTATTATGAATTAAATAATAATGAAGTGCCAGTTACTAATTATTTAAAATATGTGTATTCAACAATGAAATATCAGTTAGGTGCTGTTATTTACAGGTACTTACATTTAATATAATGTAATAGACTGTCCCTTTAAGAATGTTATAGGAGAGATCTCTTAAGTATTTTTATGAAATATAAGTTAGTAGATATACCATAACATTTTATAATTATAATAGAAGTGTTTAAAAGTGATTACGCGCATTTAAAATTTCTTTTTCTTAAAATTTCTTATATGTAATTTAAAAGAATTGTTATTGTATTTTTTTGTTTTATGTTATTACTGTTGTCTCGACATATTTTTTTCAATTACTTGAGTCTTTTACTATCTCAACTGTATGTATTTTAAACGTAGCAAATATTTAATTGCTATATTGTATTTTATATGTGTATTGTTGTTTATAAAAAAAGAATGTGAAATTAAATTTGGTATTGTAATGTAGGTATATATGCAACCAATGTTTTGTGTAACAAAAAATGTGCGTGTGCAGTTTACACATGGCTAAAGTGAAACTTTTATAACGACATCTAGCGTTAGCTTCGTTATTTATAACAAGAACGCACTAAACGCCTTTGTTTTCTTTAGTGTGAAAAAAAAACTTAACACTGTAAAGCTTCGCACAAAAACATAGTATATTGAAATAGTTTTAGGGTATTTTATTCTTATTCCTAAATAATGTTATGTAAAAATATGCATTTAATCATAAATGTTGTCTTTATCTTGATTGAAAATATCTGTGTATATTATACTACTTAAAATTATACTATTTAAGAAAGCATAAGGTATTTTAGTTAATAATGCTGTATATTTCCATATAAGATTAATAAAACATTACTGTTATTATAATTTACGTAGAGTATTCATCATATGAGTGTTTCAGTAGCAAAAATTCATATAAGGTTTAAAATAAGTCATGGACCTTAAACAGCAACTTGAGCTACTCTATTTATTGCATATAATATTTTTTGCAAAAAAAAGATGTATTGTCTGTACAATTGAAAAATGTACAAGGATATTACTCTGATGCAGTAGAAAATTTTTAAAATGTGAATCCCTACAAGGAGCGATATAATTATCTATGTGAATAAAATTATTTCTTTATTTATAGACATCAACCTTTCCTGACGGCAACAGATAGGTGTTTAATTCCCGTAACAAACCGCAATAGAAACGAAGACAAATTTATAAAGAAGCCTATGCAAAAATAAGTTATATTTTTGTATAAATTTGTAATTTTTGGCGCGCTTGAAACAAGGTCTATTTTCAAAATACGCAAATAAATTAATAGCGAGGGTAGATCGTTTGAAATGAAATTTAATTATCTTGCAAAAAAAGATCTTAGTGTCCACAAATTAATACTTAATTAAATGTGACGTCTTGATCACGCTTCGATTTTTAAATTTTACGAGAATCAAGGGGCTGGCATTGTGGCAATAGGAACTGTGTTCTAAAAATAAATCTTATAAATACTTCTTTCTGAATCAAATATTTATTTATTTATAAAATATATTTTCTTGCATTAAACATCCCTTAAACGTAACTACGATTGGTAACATCACAGATAAAGTATCAAATGTAACATACATTAACATATACACATTACAACATACATAATACAAAATTAAGTAATAAAAATACTTTTGTACCACCACCGCCAGTAAAAACCAATGGATGCCAGACCTATAAAAGTGTTGGTTAATACACAGAAGGGCAATTGTATAGATTTCCCAATAACTGACTATAAAAATCCAAGTTTGAATGCCTCTGGCAGTGTATTATTACTGCAAGAAGTTCTACTTGGATGTGTAATACTTATAAAAAAAAGTGGAACTTAAAGGAATTACGTACACTGTAGTACTGGAAACGCTGATACTTAAAATATATTTTAATGCACTCTTTAAACATGTTAAACGTTTATAAAGCCAATAGTCAATATATATAATACTATATATATACAATGTGTTAATTTTACTCTAGATCAAAAAAGCACGGATACTAGATTGCGAATTATTGATAAAAATTGAAGAAATAATTTTTATGTCAGCTATTTCGAAAATAAAGGCATCTTAATTAGTTTAGTAAAATTCTCTTTCCTTAAAAAAGCAGAACTAAAAGTAAAATGTGGACTTTTTAGCTTTCAAATAAGACTACTTTGAAAATGGTAGATCGTTTATTTTAAGAGGAAAAAATTCAACCCCAAAAGATTAGAATATTACCTTGAAAAAATTAAGATGACGTTATTTTCGAAATTGCTGACTTTTTTCTATTTTTTAACGATAATTTGCTATCTGGTATCCGTACATATTTTTTGATCAAGTGTAAAATTAACACATTGTATAGAATTTAAAATTAATATAACGTAAGTACTAAATATATTATCGATCGATTTATACGTCAGTCGCCATAAATTAAATTGTAATAGCAATTACTGCTGTGGTATAATTGCTCATTGAAAAAAGCTCCTTTTCAGTAGGTCTGGTCTCCATAGGCTTTTAAGTTTTAAAAATATAGGTACTTATTTTATTTAACAATCACATTAATTACACAATGGACGTAAATATTGATTTTCACAGAAATACGTCCAAAAATCATATTAGCGGACAATATTTATCAGACTTTTAAAATAATACGAGCAAATCGATGCCAGTAATACTTGATATGGAACTTATGTAGGAGATTCGACAATTTTCTGTTGTTTTGGTTTGGGAATGTCTGGTGGAAGAAATACCGCTGCTATTACACTGCCTGAAAAGACAAGAAATCCGTTAATCAACAAATGTTATATTAGGTACCTACTAGCTGAGTATTTCTTTAATAGATAGTTATGAAAAACGAGCTAGTGGGTCACTTGATGGAAAGTGCTCACGCCCTTGGACATTAGCAACAGCCCTCTTGTTGCTAATCGAGATACTAATCTTTGAAAACATTTTTAATTTTCCTCTTACAAAACCCTTATGTAAAGGAACAAAGCATTTCATATTTTCACAGTTCAGCCAAAAAACATGCATGTAAAGCTTTTACCAGTTTTTATCAATGCCTTGGAAACTATGTATTTTTTCCGAGAAAACATTGCATTTGAGTTATTTCAGTATCTATTGCCTTCCAAATCCGCTGTCTCGTCCTTATAAATATATTTAAGTAAATATTTATAAATATCTCTACTCGGATAGACTTTTTTAATGGTTAGCTAATTAATCGTGAGAAATTATCTCATCAGTAAATAATGTAAGACTTCCTGAACTTATTATTTCGTTTTAAATGTCTGATGCAATATTACATCACATATAAAGAACTCGCCGACCCAGCACACGTTGTCCCGTTTGACAGTCACGTGAATCACAGGCTCACAGCCTAAAAGTCTGCTATTTACAAGACTACAATACCAAATACCAAATCGCCAAATTCAAATCACTTTACCTCCCTAGGGAGTTTTATACAATATTATCTCCATAGGGAATAAAATACTCCTTTGATTCTTAGTGACCTGCAATGGGACTTTACCGAGCATGTGGTGTAAAAAATTAATTTTAATAGATCGTGAACTTACTTAAAATCAGCAAAGACCACAGCATGAACGTCAGTTGGCAGTGGTAGAATATAATATTCCCGACGACATTGATACCAATAAACGTGCTTGTCCGTCCTACCATTATACTAAGACAAGCCACCATACCTCTGAAACATAATTAAAAGTTTTTCAAGATTCAAATGATTTGAAATAAGATGAAACATAAATAATACATCTCCCGGTCGTGGAGTCCCGGCAAGGCCAACACTTGTGTGATTAACATAAATATTTTGTATTTCTGTGTTTAGAATTTTATTGTATAAGCAATATAAGCAAAGATAAAAACTATCCTATCGTTTAAGTTGGACCAAACTACACATTCTTACAAAATTACATTGAATTTGGTTCAGTGGTTTCGGAGATTAGCGTACTGTATCACGTGACATTTTATAAAGATTAGCGGAGAGTTGAGTGTGAAGTCACGATTCCGAGTTAGTCTCTGCGAGTTAGTAGAGCCAGGTCGCTACAGGAAAATTCTAAGCAAATTAATAAAAATAAAACAAATGAACATCATTAAATTTCTTCACGGCTGTCAAGTAAAAGTCAAAAATCATTTATTCTTGTGGATGATAACATCATACTTATGCCGGGTCGACATTTTTTGAATCTACTTCCGGATCGG
>DWBC01000069.1:0-10520 GCA_018237325.1 Calydna sturnula
CTTTAGCCTGTTTGCCTTCTATGTTATAAAAATAATGCCTCTCAATTGGCAAATATGGTAACCCTCTTGAGTTTAATCGTGAGATAGGTTTGGTAAAGTGTTTAATCAAAGTGTGAGTAATCAAATTACTGACGGTTACAGCTTGTAAGAAGAAAACGAAAGTTTTTTGTGTTATTTAAAACCATCTCTAACCACTATGAGATTTGTTTGTCAAAAAACAGTCTTATCAAACAAAAGTTTTAAAAATGTAAACAAAAAATGTAACTTGTGATATTACAAATTATGTCAAAACAAATGACTTATCTAAAAGAAATTCATTTGATTGCACTAAAAGCTTTTTTTTTTCATTTTTTTGTTCTAACATTCATTTGTTTACATCTCCCAAACTTTGAACATCCGATTGAATAATTTTATTGACATTTATGCCACGATCATAGTTTTATTAAAAACATATCTCGTCACGTTCCATTGATTTTATAACAGTTGCTTGTTTACTTACGGCATATTATATAATAATAATAAGTAAATAATAATATAATATATCACAGGACAGTTTACAACTAAACTAACCTCAAAATAAGCAAATTAGTTAACGAATAATACTAATACATAGAAATACTTATATAGATACAGGTATTAATTAACACCCAATATATTACATTTGATATTTTTTACATAAATATGTCTCGATTTACTGAATCTTGTCAGAAATATCTGGAATCTGTAAAATAATAACCTTGTTTCTTCTACGGTATGTTGTATCTAATGTGCATATTGTAGCTGTAGTAATAGTTATTGTAATTGAATTAAATAATATAAAATTAATAAACATCGAACAATTGAAAATCGAAATTCTGAGTTCACCGAGCCGAAATAGTACATTTATTATACCTCTTATGTTTTGACATAATAAATTGGTAGTTCGTGTGTCACAGCTTTAATAAATTAATTAAGTTTAATTTGCATAAACTGTCAATAAAATTACCATACATTTAATCTTTACTAATTAAGGATTTTCAATAAAAATCAGTTTAAAAAATCTTTTCACTTTATTTTAGTGTATAAATAACGTCACATTAATGATATTAAATTTAATATAATATGATCACGTGTTTTTGCTATTTACAATGTTTATATGCTACAGCAGTCTTTAATTTTTTTTAATGAACTCTATACAATGCATAATGAACAGGCAATAGTAAGTTCACTTATATAAATTTTGGTATAACACATAGTAGCTAAAATTTACAATATTTACAGCGTATAATCTACATATTTACAATTTGACTGGAAGAGGGCCGAGGCCCGTTTAGACTAGGTAAGCTTGTACGGAATTTCCCGTATCAACTAACGGCGGAGGCGGAGGCCACTGTCTCATTTCTCGCCGTCTACCAGGCGCCATACCTTGTTCTAATGACGAATAGTCAGAATCTATGGAGGAATATATATGGTCTGATATAGGCCTACCATCAGGACCATAAGCCACAGCTTGCGTTTGCCGCATAGCTGATGGTGATTGCCGTACTTCTATGCTATACTCGGGTGGAGCACTAGCTCCAGGCCCATGACTACTTAGTACAGGAGACTTATCTGCTAATGATAAAGTGCGATTCCCATTAGGAACTGAGGAATCTAATGTGTATGTATTAATATTTTTTCTATAGCTATGAGATCGCGCCTTGTGACTTGCTAGGGAGGTATCTGGCATCATATATCTTAACCGTTCCCAGAACCTTTTCTGACCCCATTGCAAACGCGATCCTGTTTTGAGATAAGGTCGTAAATCTGGATCACACATTGCATCACCTATTACTGCACACTCTTCTATTAATACTAATTTATAAATACACCCTTTTAATGTTTCGTGTAGTCCTTGACGGAATTCGTATCTGGACCACTCTGTTTGCATAAAATTTCTTGTTAGGATTAAAATAATTCTCTTAGATGCTTTAGCAGCTTCTAGCACAGGTGGCGCGCATTGCATGTATTGCGTCCCATGGTGTGGAATATCTCTATAGTGAAGACACAAATGATAAGATGGACTTCCATTTTCCAGCTCAGCTGCTAAGGATTGTATGACAAACTCCTCATCTTTCGGGCTGTAGCAAACATAAGCATCGTATAGTTTTTCATTCTCTTCAAAATTACTAGCAAAGGAAAAAACTCGTATACCGCAATTTGTGTACAGCCAAACTCTTAGTGAATCACGAAAAAGAAATAATACTACCAAAGCAAATAAAAATAACATGAAACCAGTGAGCGTCGAGACCATCATGGGAACATAGTTCGACACCAACATGTTTCCGATGACTGAATTATCGGCGTAATAGTCGCTGCAGGCAGTGCCGTTTAAATTGAGTTCCTTTTTCTGTGGCGGTTTCGCATCACCATTCCAGCACCATACGTCGGTTATGTCAATAATTTTTTGTGCGTTTTCTGCCAAATATGCAGTCAGTTCTTGAAGATAACGGCATTTGCATGACCATAAATTATTTCCAAGCGATAAAGCTTTAAGGTTTGGATTATTATTGAAACTCCAAACACCAAAGTCTACTAGTCTATTTCCATCTAACCTTAGTACTTCTAAAGATTTTAATGATAGAAAAGATATGTTTGCGATATGGCTTATTAAGTTGTTTTGTAAAAACAATTCTTTCAGGCTGCTCAATTGGTGAAATTCATGCCCTTTTACTTCTTTTAATTTGTTATTACCTAAATGTAGAATTTGTAATGAATTTAAGCCAGCAAAAGTTCTATTTTGGATGTTTTCTACGTTACTATTATTAACATATAAAGATCTCATCTTTTGTCTCCCGATGAAAACATGGTTTTGTAGTTCTTTTATATTATTCCCGTCTAAAAATACTTCAGTCGCATCCATGGGAATTTTATGCGGTATTTCAATAGATGATTGGCCGGAGCAATCTACGACGTTAGTGTTCCATAACGGGTCGTGGTAACAGGTACAATTTTGTGGACAAGTCATTTCACAGTCACACGCGTCGTAATCACAGCAATGGCAAATAGCAAAACAATGAGTTTCATACTCACACAAAAAGTCTGAAGTCTTAAGATTAGTAAGGGGCACATGAGTTCCACTGCGGGTGTTGGTCATTTTACACAAAACATTTTCTAAGTCCATAACACGCGGATACTGCCTCATAGCTGTCATATTGTTTATAATCGGTAACCACTCCATAGTACAATCACACTGAAACGGGTTCCCACCAATATAAAACTCAGGTAAACTTTTATTACTGGGCACATTTGATAAACGTAAACTATTAAGTTCTAAGTGAACCAGTTCGTTAGCATACATATCCACACGCGTTAAGTTCTTTTTATCGAAAAACGTATTTACATGAATATTATTTAAAAAGTTATTATTTATAAATAACAGTTCCACACTATTAGGTATAGCCATAGGTGATATATCCACTATCCTATTATGGCTCACGTCAAGCGTCTTTATACGGATTTCATCTTGTAACTTGTAGTAATTACCCAAGTGTTCGATAAAATTGCCGTGAACGTCCAACCACTTCAAATTACTAGGCACAAACGCATAGTCAAACCACACCAGATGATTTTCAGATAGATTGAGCCACAACAAACTTGCGAGTGTAGAGAAAACGCCATTTATGTCTGTTAGGAAATTTCCATCTAATCTAATAGCTTCTAATTGCGAATTGCGGGTGAATATTCCTCTTTCAATTGATTGTATTTTATTCTTCGCAATATTCAGCACTTGTAAACTCGGTAAATCCCAAAACATGCCAACACTTAAATTTCCAATTTGATTATCTATTAGTCTTAATCCAGTCAATTGATTTAGATTTCGAAAAGAACCATTTCTGAAGGTTGATATCTGATTTTCGCCTAAATCTAATGTTTTTAGTAGAGGGAGTTCCCATAGTGCATCAGGAACATCTACAAGTTGATTGGAGCTTAGGTCAAGTTCTTTGAGGTCAGAACAATTTCTAAACGCCTTTCGATCGATGGACACAAGCAAATTGTTATTAAGTGTTAACTTGCTCAAAACAAATAAACCATTTAATAAGTTTTCATCTATGGTATGAAGTCGATTTTCAGCCAAATTTAGAGTATGAAGGTTGTATAGCGGCAAAAATGCATTGTCCTCGATATATCCAATTGAATTATTCTTCAAATTTAATATTTGTAGAAAAAACAAATCCTTGAAAGTCTTTCCATCGAGTCTGGTAAGGGCATTGTTTGATAAATTCAATACAATCAAACGAATCAGTCCCAAAAATGTTCCATCATCTATGTGATTGCTTGTCAGTTGATTACTTGATAAATCTAAAACAATTAATTGTTCCAAACGGTGAAAAATGCCACGAGCAAGTTCAAACAATGAGTTGTCATTCAGGTAAATTTCTCGTAACTCTCTTGAATAAGCAAACAGGCCTTCTGGTAATGTATGTATCCGGTTATGTGATATGTTTAGAACCCTCATTGAGACAAGGCCGTTAAAAGCTTCACTTGATATGTCAGTTATATTATTATTCTGTAAATACAAGTGTTGTAGACTTCTAAGCTTTAGCAATTCAGAATCTTCATTAATAGTTTTGATTTCATTATAGCTGAAGTCGAGTGTGTGTAAGCTGGAACCACAGCCCGGTCCAAACCCAATCTGGCCAACTGTCCGTATCCTGTTATTGGTTAAATTTAATGTATTCATGTTCTCTAACGGACAAAACACACCCGAAGGTATAAACTTTATATTATTTAGAGCTAAATCCAAGGATTGGAGCTCTGATAATCCATTGAATGAGTTTAAAGATAACTCTAAATTTTTAGAAGAACTCCACTCGACATTCTTAGAACGGATTTTCAGTCTTTTCAATTTCTTCAAATCTCTAAAAGTGTTTTCTGGTATATGAAGCAGTTTACAGTTGGATATGGAGATATCAGTCAAGCTTTCGACTGAACTGAAGTAATAAGCTCGTAGTGAGCTTTCAAACAATAAAAGATGATTACACTCTATGGTAAGATTGTTAGTATCTGAAGATACTGACGATATACTGCTTCCGTCACCATCAAGAGTGCGTATTTTACAAGTAACACTAATTTTTGAGTCTCTTTCTGTTGCACGGACGCACTTGTCTGATCCATTGGGCAGCGCAGTCCACCCGAAGGGCAGTAGCACACAAATCACTGTCGCAATGGCATACATTATCACAATAATTTCATTTCACTATAGAACGTCTCATAAACACTCCCTGTGGGTCGATATCACCATTTCCGAAACAAAGTACGTAACACACTGAAGCAGTAAAGAAAAACTTGCTACCATTTCACTTATAAAAGTCCATCACATCAAAAGTTATGTCTTCACTGAATTAAACTTAACTTTATTATAGCACATAAGTAGGATTGATTCTTCGATACGTTTAAGTCATGATTTTTTTATTGCGAGAGTAACGTGAGATCGCTAATAAAAATGCGTCCTCCTCGCGGAACGGTTGCGTTGTGACTGCCGAGCTTACCGTTTAACTTGTGGACGAAGAGGGGCGCGCAAGCTAGCACCGCTCCGCCCTTCCCCGCAAAAGCTCGAATACAATAGCCACATGTAGCGGCATCTAGCGACCAGTAGCCAGTTAAGACTATCACATTCATAAAGATGGGAACTTTGCTGTGAGATACCTTTATTGAACCGAGTCACAAAGAACCTTTGTAGGCATGCTTTTGTTATAGTATTGTTCTTTTTCGTACCTGCCTTTCGTTTACACAACAATTTTAAAGAATACTGATCTTATTGGCACTCGCAATTTTGACTTAAATAGTACAATATGATAAGCGTTTTAGTTATTTCTTTCGTTTCAATTGCAGTGTTTGTAGGTCAAGTTCTAGTCTGGAAGGTAAAATTTCCAAAGTGATAGGCTTAAGGTACCGGGTCCTTATAAACGTAGTATCTACATAATATATTACATTCAAAATACATTTTTACAGCGTGTGTAAAAAGAAATAGAGTTTTTTTAATCATAAATTTAAACATTAAAGATTAAATTTTAAGGAAGAAATAATTCTTAACTCTCTCATATACCCGAACATTGTACCGCAGTGCTATACCAATAAAGCTAGCGCTTTTTTTTATCGTTCTCCAAAATTGCTAAAAAAAACTTTCTAATAAAGATTTTTCGAATACTTACTTATATATATATATATATATATATTATATGTTACTTTTGTAACAAAAACACCTGCTTATAATCTTAAAATGTTCTCAAATTATCTTTAGTAGTAGGCAACAATTAATGAAAAAGGAGTATCCTGTAAATAATGATATGATATAATGAAAATCATAATTATTTTGATTACCTTAATTTATTCATACTGCACTAAAGCCTGAATAATTATAGCTCAGACTTTTAAACAATAACGCATCTATGATTTACTAGCGTCCGCCCGCGGTTCCGTCCGCGTTAAATTCCATTTTATTCCGATCTCCATTAATTAAAAACATATCCTATTACACAAGTCAGCTTACACTCAAGTGTGTCTGGACACCAAATTTCATTAAAATCCGACAAACATCCAAACAGACAAACTTTCACATTTATAATATCTATTAGTGTGATTCGAACAAAACTAGGACCAATTATTACATACACTATATACTACTTCAAAATTCATCGGTACATAATAAGTCACTGAATAAAACAAAAGAGATTCGATAATATCTGCAATCGACATTCCTTTGGAAATGTTATACTTCAAAAAGCTCACACTCGAACTGTCTTAACACTTGCGTAAGAAAGAGATAACCAAACGATCGATAGTTTGCTTAGATATTAAGTGGCAACCACTGCATTGACCTCATTATTCAGGTGTTTTCGTTGCAGCAACAAGACTACGTCAATTTGATTTAATTATAACATAGCAACATTAAATAGGTCCCTTAAACCCCTAAAATGTAGATTTATTAATAACTGTAATTTTAATACAGAGATTACTAGTGGGAGTGGGAAAATATTTTGTCGAAATCAAATATATCTCGCTCATTTGTTTGAGATCATGTCTGCCAAACTTCATGATAATTTTCTCTTTATCTAAAGCTTAACACGCTGTGTACTTAACCACACCACACACCACGATGTCTTAAAGTAAGATTATTACTTATTTTCTTGTCAGACCCATGTAATAAAATGTCAACGTTATTACCATGATGTACAATCTTTGTTTCATGAAACCAAAACAAAAACTATATAGAAAAACTCACGCTATAATAGCTTACCCCCTAGCTACATATTTATATTATTGGATATTATGCTTTGTTTATACACTGCGTTTATTTGCATACTCAAAATATATAGTTTCTTTACATTTATATATTTTTTAATATAAATTTTACTTACAATATACATTATTTAACCAATACTCTCGATGTTAAGAGAAGCGAGTAGGTTAGTCGAACGCTTTAGAGAGCGTATCACTAATTCGGTTTCGAATTTAAAGCTTAAAAATATTCATCGAAAAAATAAAAAGAAATGCGTAAATATGTCTTTCACAATTCTATTTATAATGCGATCTTAACGCAATATTAGCCTGCAGGTCTATATTGGCTGAGTATGCTTTTGATGAGTGATTATCCATCCAATTACATGTAACTTATAACAGCTATATTATATAAAACTAAGAAAGTGAGTTCGATAAAAACACTAAATCATAATTTCGTCTTAAATTTACATATAGTGAACGTTTAATCTAATTTGAAATTATTAAATCTACAGAATTAACAATTTTTATTACATTCATCTATTAAACAGCTCTGGTTGTCAGAACTAACACAAAATTATACTTCAAATTACTTCATTCTTACTTCATTAAGTATAGCATTTAATATTTTTCTGCACTTTTATAACGTTCATCTACACAATACTATAAATAATTTCGGTAATTAGTAAATTGGGTAAAGAAAATGGGTTCAGTTTTGACGTGAGCGTGTGTGGATTGGCAGGCGGGACGAATGGCCGCTCAGGGCGCGCTAGAAACTTCAACCCTTCCTTCAGCGAGGATTCGGTGGCGGAGACGGCGCTCTCCAAGAAAAATTCCGAGGGTAAGAGCTCAAAAGGCTAAATAGTTGTTCTAGATGAAAAAAAACTTGAACATTTATTTATAAAAACACGCTCTGTATCACTAGAAAGTAGCAAGTTACTGTTGATTTGTTTCGTTTTTGTGATTATCTTAATTAGATGCGATCATGTCTAATGTAGTCACTCTATTCATTTTCAAATACTTAAATAAACCATAAAGCCAACATATAAAACTTTATGGCAGTTAAACGCAAATTTGGCTTAACTATTTAGTTTGACAACCAGAATCTGTATGGTCAGATTATTTTTAACTGAAATACGCAGGTTGATATCGCCTTACACTTCTATATTACCTATTGTTATTTTGTTGGTCTTTATTGCTGTCCCCGTCAAAACATTTAAATTTCAAACCTACTCCCTCAATCATAAACATTATTTGCTAAACAATTAAAAATTTGTTATTCATCAGCATTTTTGTTATTTGTGGAAGTGTATATTATAACCATTATCTAAGTTTTAAAGTTATGAAACCCTATTTAAATGACCTTTTTTAATGCCCTAAATGGTGATTTGATGCCTCAATTTATTACGCAAGAAACATTACCTGCTTAATGCAAATTCAGCGTAAATGTTAGAGCACTTTTCTCAACAGTTGCGCTGTCAAACTCAAGAATAAACTGCGATTTTCCTTAAATCATAAACTATGCCGGCATTTGCAAATAAAATGAAATGAAATCATTAGCGTGACTTGCTCGTTACCATAAAGAACTCCCATAATTGTATATTCACAACGCGCCAAAATATTTCTGCCATCAGTTAAGAAACCGTATATTACTGATAATATATTGTGACGTAGTCTAAAATGTTAAATCCAATTAATTACTTTGGAATTGGAGTTGAAATCCTAAGTTAATATAAATAAGGGTACAATAATTCCTTTGTTGAATGCTTATAACTTAAAAGACTTGTCATATAAACGAGTAAACAAAAGCTATTCAATTTATATTTGATGTGAAAAGATTTGTTTCATAAGCACTCTCGCATTTGAACCATGTTAAAATTTACTGTCGTTACTGGCAGGTATATAATAAACATATATTTTGTTCCCAGACTAATAAAAGGTGTATGAAATAAGTTGATGTTTTTCGTTAAAATGTAAATTTGCCTTAAATGGTGAGAAATCTTCGACGTAAATACCTATTTTTAAAAGCTACGATTCGTAATGTGAATTTGAAAGAAACGATACTTTCCTCGATAATATCCTTTTAATAATCACAAATTCAAATTATGTCTATTTTTAATTTAAAAGAAACATATTTTAGTTATGACAGCATTAAAATGTATTGATTAGAACGTAAGATGTATTTAAGTATTTTTGTACACACGGCTACAGGTCAAGCTACACATATTTATGGCATAAACGATTCTATCGCACAGTAATAGGGTGCCAGGGGTGAGTAACCTGATGTGGCCGTGTGTGCTATGAAACATTTCATTAAATCTTTTATTTGAATATTGGTTTTTATTTCAATTTGTTAAGATAAAATATTACAAAGGAATATCAAAATCAAAATTGACATTGATTGACATTAATAGTTTGACAGTAATTGTTATTGTAGTAAAAAGACGGCGTTAAAAAATAACATATTTAACGCGGCTAAGACTATTTAATTAACTTCACTCATCTCACCTCACTCACTCATAATGGCATAAATCAACAAAAATTAGCAGCTTTTTATACTTGTTATACTGAGGTTCAAATTCATACCTTTTCAAATCCATTTTGAAAAGGTAAATCCAATTCCAAATCAGGTTTGATCGTCATGGACATTAATGTGATGAACACAGATGTTTGCATTTCTGGCTCTGGCTGTTTATTATTTCTGTTTTCATGTATTTCTATGAATTAATATATAGTTTACTAGTACCTAATACCCATATCACAAGTAAATAAATTGATTAGGTAATTTAGCGTTTGGTAAATTCGAGCAAACCACGTTTGGGTTATTAAGACAACTTTTTTACGATAAACACACTATGTTACTATAAATTTATTTATAAAAATATAACGATAATACTACTAACAACGGCAGCGACAGCACTGGCTTCAACCAAAGTAACCAGTAATTAAAACAGAATAGGTCTAAAACTACACGAAGAAAAAAAATGTTTTAGTGTAACCAATGTACATCTAATACAACATCGTTAACGATGTGTCGGCACCAAATTTTTTTATTTAATTTGTTGGCCTGTGTTATCAATTAAAGGCTGTGTCAGTCCTGAAGCCTGATTGTAAGTTCAACTGTCGAAAATCGAGAACTATAGTGTTTCTTAGAAAACCTACTAGATGACACTGACTTAAAACTCCGTACAAAATATTATTCGATTACGATTTTAGGGTACCGTAGCCAAATGGCAAAAAACGGAACCCTTACAGATTCGTCATATCCGTCTGTCTATCCA
>DWBC01000006.1:0-13656 GCA_018237325.1 Calydna sturnula
TTTAAAAAAATTGTACCAATATATTCTACCACAATGTGGTGTACAAATACTAAAAAAAAATTATGTTTATAATCTGATTATTTAAAGAACTGATGTTACAGGCTTTAATACGAACGATATTCATTAAAAAGATCGATTTCCCCAGTGTTGCTCCAGACTCCTTAGAACACTAAACCATCTGCTTCTCTCTCAGACAGCTCGTAAAAGGTGAGCAAAAAATCATAGACTCTCGCGGAGTGACTGGGCTATGGTAAAAGTTATAGCTGTTGACTCCGTTTTTGTATCTGAAATATTTAGTTGCACAAAAAGAAGGAGTTTCTCAATTCAATGGATTCGAAAAATAATCGACAATATTTTCTATTGCTTCTTGGATATAGCAGTAAATACTGCTAAGGAGATTTAATTTAGCATTGTGCTAATATCAAATTTCAGTATGAGAAAAGCCGCGGCTCCACACATGTGGAACTGCTCTTCTCTTCATATTCCATCCATGATTGTTACTGTAGGATTACAGTAACAATTTTTCAGGATAAAACATTGTGTTAATCCAAGTTACTCTATATGAGTGTGCCAAATTTCATGTAAATTGGTTAAGAAATTTATGCGTGAAAGATTAACAAACAAACAAACTAGAGGCCGCCCGCAACTTCATCTACGTAATCTCGTTATTTCCGTCCCTATCCTTCTGAAACTCTGAGATAAAAGTAGCCTCTATGTTAATCTGGGTCGTCAGCTATCTACATACCAAATTTCATCGTAACTGGTTCAGTAGCATTTGCATCAAAGAGTAACAAACATCCATACATACATTGTTCATCTATACATAAACTTTCGCTATTAATTGATTTCGATTGACTTATTTCTCAAAGAAAAAAAATCACCGTGAGATGAATACTCAGTAGTATAAAAAGCCCGGAGTAGTTTTAGCAGTATCTCACTACAATTATCTACTATGTGATAAATATAAGAGAGATAGCATAGTGTAGTAGACAGCCTGATGGAAAGCAATGATAAAGTCTAACATGGTACCAGCTTAAGGTAGAAACATTTTTATGCATGTCTTCAAATCTTGGAGAACATTGACTTGTGAGAGTGAGAGCTTTTTAGTGTCTGTTGGTTTACGTAATAAAGAATCTCAAGAATCTCGTTTAAAGTACAACAATTTAGTAATCTATAATTATGTTAAGATCTTGCCAAATATATTATTACACTTACAAATCTTAAGTAACCTTTTAGCCACGCTAAAAAGTTATTTGTCATGATGTAGTCTTAGTACCCCTGTAATGTTTTGGCTCTATTAGAAGAACAGACTATCTGCTTTCCTTTCAAGTAGCTCTTAAAACACAGAAAAGGGTGAAAGAATGAGATGGTATAGTACAGCAACGACTCGTACTTTTTATACCACCTTGCTATTGTGACCATCTGCCTCCCGCGCAGGCAGCTTGTAAAAGGCGAGTGAAGGATGGAAGTCCCTTACACCGTGACCATCAACGAGGCGGTAGAGTATAGCGACGTCTCGTCCGGCTTTTGGTACCACCGCCTTGCCTTTTCCTGCCACCATAATGTCAGTTCTTGTCACTGCCGTGTTGATGAGCACACCATCTTGAAGTCTTATTTAAACTGAGGTGCAGGGTAAGACGTGGTATCATACGAGTATATACTAAAACGTATAATTTTTCACATAGCAAAAGCTATGTGAAAATATAAAAAAATACAAAAGTATTTTTTTATAGTTTGGGTTTGTTTTACGATATTCATAAAATATATTTTATAGAAAACTAATCTACTCATAAAATACTGGCAAATATAAAAACCTTACCCCTGCACATCATCTGTGAGGAATGTGTCCAAAATATCCCAGGTCAAGTTGGATCGGGGCGGGCTGCATTACATAAAACTCCGTTGAATGTCATTTCACCCTTTTAGGGATGCCACGAGGGACTTATTACTTCGGGGACGACTTGCTCACAAACAACTTTCCTTGAGCAGTTTGTATCAGATATACGTCAACCTTAGTGAAATAACACTCGCTCACAAATTTTGTACACACTTGATACATTTTATGATACTCCGTGTGTTTGAGACATGTAAGAAAACTGGTAAAATGTGTTTTAATATCATAAAGTGTAATTCTCAGATTATATACTGAAATTTATCAGAATATGTGATAGTTTTTTGTAAAGCATAGGAACGCAAACGAGCTAGCGGATCCCCTGATGGTAAGAGATATCCGCCACCCACAGACACCGAGAATGCCAATGACGCGTTGCCAACCTGAGGCTGGATTGTCAAGCCTCGTGCGTTAATTAACCGGCTACCCTACCCTCCGAATCAAAATACCGGAGTCACAAGCCTTGACATTATGACGAAAAGAAAAAGCAAGGCGGTGGTACCAAACCCGGATGAGTCGTCACTGTACTATACCACCTCGTTAATTGTCACGGTGTTAGTGCTTATTTGCTCGCCTCTTACGAGCTGCCTGGGAGGGAAGCAGATTGAAGTGGAAGTATTTCAATATAGTCAACACCATATAGTAAAGTTTTTTGAAGTATCTCTTACTTTACTAACTTTGAAATTACAATACAGTGGGAAATTTAAAAATAATCCACAAATCGTTATAATTGGTTGAAATTGAATCTATGAAGTCCAGGATGATGAGTTCAAATCGCATTATAAGCTGATGTATTTGTCATTAAATTTAATAAAATTTATATCAAAAGTATTTTTAGGCTAGGTGTTAAATCTAGCCTCAAATTGGCAATGCACAAAACATACTTGGTGATTCACCAGCTTATTTGCCTTCCTATGCTATCAATGAAAGTTTATAGTAGAATTTATCACTAGTAACAAAACCACCTAATTTGCGCTAAAACTTCAGATTGTATAAATATATGTTTATTCATGCAATAATATATGATGCATTAAGATAACAATTTATACCAAAAAATCCAATTTACAAGTGATACCGAGAATATATCCTAGTATTCATATTTATACAGATGTCTTCCCATAAGCCCCCATACGATGATATTGTTTCCCGGGGTAGTGGATAAAATGCTGGATAAACGCTTGTCATAGGAAGCTTTACGAACGTATCGGAAAAACTTATACATAATAATATGAAATAAACAAAAAATATGTTAGATCCATATTTTTTCAATATGTTTACGCAGTCAAGTGAACTCAGATGCGTCACATCTTCTCTCGTTCGCGAGAACTGACGACCGGCTTGAAATTCACGTAAGAATGTATTAAATCACGTTACTCCAGCGATAATGGTATCAGTAACGACTCACTGAATGCTCAAAATGTTTTCCGTCATTCGGCATTTTCGTAATCCGTAATGAAATTCCTTAAATTGAATCTCAAAAATCTCTAAGGTTTCAGTTTAAAAAAAGGAGCCGTCACGCGCATTATCCTATAAAGAGTATGCAATGTAAAGTGTCTAGTTCTTTTACTTTTTATATTAAATACTATTTAACACACGCGACTTCGTACGCAGTATTTATATTGTATACTTCAAATACTTTGAATGAGTAAAGCGATTGCAATTCAACAAATACGGGATGTTATTTAGAATTATATACAATGCTCTGTAAGGTATAGTTATTTATAATAGTATATGCGTTTAGAGAGGTAATACTTTAATATATATAAAGCTTTACAATAGTCTTAAGCAATAATTCAGATCCGTCAGGCAGCGCCTTAAGAGACTGGGAGCTTGAGATAGCGTTACAGCGGGTTCGCAAAAGGCAGTTTTGAATAAAATCACAGTCTTCGTTTAAGCTTAGAGAATAGACGAAAGCAGAGCGCAGATTAGATATTGTACAGAAAACAACAAGAAAACTTGCTAGATCGTGTTGTACAGATTTAACTTAGTGTACCTTTAATTTTGACTTCTTTATTACTTACATCATTACCCCGTGTTGGTCCAAGCCCCCTTAAAAGAATAGACTATCTGTTTCCCTCCTAAGCAGCTCGTAAGAGGCAAGTAAAGTCACTATCATCGTGACTATTAACGAGATGGAAGAGTACAAGGACTTGTACGGGTTTTAGTACCACCGACTCGTCTTCTCCTGCCGTCTTAATATCAGCGCTTGTTACTGCCGTGTCCTGATTCGGATGGCAAGGCAGTCGGTAACATCCAGCTTTAGGTTTGCAACACATCACTAACATCCTTAGTAGGCGGCACTTATCTACGAGTATTACCGTCGGGGATCTTTACTTTACTATACTATAAAAAAAAGGTAAGAGAGACAGAGTTATGCTAAGCTATTAGCTGTAGAAAAGATATTTGCTAAATGTTGCTACAATGGTAATAAAATAAAATATTATTGTGAAATATATATTAAACAGTGTAAATTCACGATTGTAAACTCACGAAAAAATCTGGCGTAATCTGAAGTGAAAAATAAAGAACGGTACAGTAAGTTATGCATTGAGCAAACTCTATAGTCTTTTATATTCTAAGGATTCAAATTTCGTCCTAAACCCTAGCCATTTCACATCCCATGATGGAGCTTTATCTTCTAAATGAGAGTAATTATTGCAATAAATTGCCTTTTGTAAGCCATATGATCCATATTACATGGTTACTCAACATACGCACTTAATAAAAGAGCTAACATTATTTTTAATCTAGCGAACTCCATTTTACTCGGATTTCTAAATGTAGGCAAATGGGCTGTTTGAAATAAACATTGCTTCCATTTTTCCCATATTCTGAGGTAAAATACGCATTAGCTATTTATAATATGTGTTTTATGCCCGTTTCTAACTCTAACTTCACTAACTTCCCCTAACATTAAGGGGACCCATAATTAGGTGAAATTGAATCTGAGACGTATGTGGGCTACCAAGGGCTTGGATTCATTTTTTATTTTTTTTTAAGGATAGGAAGGCAAACAATCAGGTAGATTCCCCGTGTTGGTCCGTACCCTCTTAGAAGAAAATACCATCTGTTTCCCACCCAGGCAGCTCGTAAGAGGCGAGCAAAAGGTATAAGTCACTAACACCTTGATCATTAACGCGATGGTAGAGCACAACGACGACTCATTCTGATACCACCGCCTTGCCTTTTCCTGCCGCCATATTGTCAGTGCTCGTCACTGCCGTATTACATGTAGGAGGGCAGGGTAGCCGGTAAATATACGCGCGATGCTTAACACCGTAGCCTCAGGTTAGTAACGCACCATTAACATATTTGGTGTCTATAGGCGACGATTATCTCTTACCATCGGGGGATCCGCCAGCTTGTTTCCGGCTTGGTAGTTTAGCGGCTCCCTTACTCTCTAAACCCGAACACAGCAGTGACAAGCACTGATATTAAGGCAGCAGGAAAAGGCAAGGAGATGATACCAAAACCGGGACAAGTGGTTTCTGTACTTTACCAGCTCGTAAATGAAACTTTTGCAGTCACTAGGCCCAAGAAAACTAGTATTATATATAATATGTAATATATATTCTGGATTAGAAGTAGCGGACCTGGCTGCTAGAATATAATTCGATTATAGAAAAATATAAATATTGGGAAGACCAAGAGTATAAAGTATAGAAACCAATTTGTATGACAGCTAAACGAGGTGTCAGGAATCTCCGAAATCGACGGCCGTGAATGAGAAAAGTAATGGATGTTGAAAAGCGAGACACATATGCAAAAGCATATTTTTTGGCCCTCAGCAGCTTCTGCCCACCTCATAATGGATATATATATATTTTTGGCAGAGGAAGGCAAACAACCTGTTTATGTTTTTTTTGTAGTAAATTATTTTTTAAACTGTTATTATATTCATACGAAATGTGAATATCAAGTAGAGTAATCTACATGTTTTTTTATAGGAAGGCAAACAAGCTGGCGGCTCCCCTGATGGTAAGAGATAACCACCGCCTATAGACACCAAAGATGTAAATGGTACGTTGCCTACCTGAGGCTAGATATTAAGCCTCGTGCATAAGTTTACCAGCTACCCAATACTCCAAACCAAAACACGGCAGTGTCTAGCACTGACATTATGCCGGTAGGCACCCTTTACTCGCCTCTTACGAGTTTCCTGGGAGGGAATCAGATGGTATATTCTTCTAAGGAAGTCTGGACAAACACGGGGTATGCACAGGGGCGTCCACTTTGGTTATGTGGTTTGTTATGGTTAATATACAATTATTACTCACTACAAAACACTTCTTTATACACATTTTTGTTATGGTTATGGAAGTGTTATGTTATCGTTGTGTTATGTTATAGAAGTTTAACTTAGTCGTTGTAAACTATGACCCAAAACAAAAATATATAACACACACGTACTAGTGAGATTTCATTTCAATTAAATTGATTATAACACAACTATCACTAAACTTGAACTTGACCTCAACAATCAGAGTGTTTTAAGTTACAGTAACAAGACTTTTGCTAGCTCGCCAGTAAATACTGGTTTAAAAAAAAACTCGTTTTACATTACACTAGGTATAACGCACATAATAATTTATTGGGCAATGCAGGACCATATTAATATAAATACCAGACCCAATAATCAAATTGCATTATTACACATTTGCTTTCACTGCAAGTAACACACAATGTTTTCAAAAGTAAGATTTTGTTTGTTTCTTCGCATTTTATTTTTTATTCCCATATAAAATATTATATATGTCACAAAAGCGGCTAAAATGTAATCTTTGGTTCCAAAACTTCTTTTACTGTTTTAACTACTATCTTTGGATACTCAACTACAAACAACATAGTATATATTTTCTAATAATGTTCTTACTTAAAGGTAATAATCTTTGTTGCTGGAGTGCTGGCAGTCAATGCGCAGTACGCATCACATGGTCACGCCGTATCTTCACAGTCCATTGTCCGTCATGACATTGCCCATAACCAACATGGATATGGTCACGCCCAGCCTATCGCTGTCGCGCCAGTTGTTCACGCTGCTCCAGTCCTGACTCACGCTGCTCCCATCGCTCATCACGTCAGCCATGCTCCAGCGGTCCTTCTTCACGGTCATCAACAAGGACATTTAGACTACGATGTAAGTTTAAAAACTGTTAAATGGAAAAAGAAATAATTTACATAATTCATACATTAATATAATTCATACATTCATACAACATAACGTTATTTTTAGTTTTTTTTTTTAAATATTTCTTAGGATCTTTTTGAAACGTTGTAAGCAATATTCAATATTAAGTACGTCATTTCATCATCAAATTTTAATTTATGTTTGTCAATATTCCATTTTATTATTCTACTACAAATAAAACAATTTATTATATCAGGCTCACCCCAACTACGAGTTCCAATACAACGTAGCTGACTCCCACACCGGTGACATCAAGTCCCAGCACGAGGCCCGCGACGGTGACCACGTCACTGGCTCCTACAGTCTCCATGAGTCTGACGGTACCGTGAGGACTGTACACTACACCGCTGACGCACACAATGGGTAAGCTAAGATTTGAGTTGAACAATTCTTTACCTGTTTAAATCCATCTAAATTTGATTCATCTTTAAATAAGAAATGATAAATATGAGAAATAGATGTAAACATATTGCTAAGAATACACATTCTTTTTATCTTTTATACACATGCCTATTTCTCTTTTCCCTCTACATTTTTGTTAACTTCGTAAATTTTATAAGGAAATGGTTTTTAATATCTCGTATTCATTGGAAAAATTTGTACCCTAAATCATTCAAATATAAATTTTCTAAATTTAAAATATTTTTTTGAAAACTTATAATGGTTCTTTGTTTTCCCAGATTCAATGCTCACGTAGAACGTTCCGGACACGCACAACACGTACAACCCATTGCTACACATGTTCAACCTATCGCGCATGTTCAACCCATCGCACATGTCCAACCTATTGTACATCATGGTCTTGGTCACTATTGAACTTCTTCTGCTAATTTATAGGACTGAAATAAGTTAAATAATAAATAATTGTTGTGATTACATTGCTTTTTATTGTTAACTAGCGGCCCGCCGCGGTTTTGCACGGGTATAAAATTTGATGTTACTATACACATAAACCTTTCTCTTGAATCACTCTATCTATCAAAAAAACTGCATCAAAATCCGTTGCGTAGTTTTAATGATTTAAACATACACAGGGACCGACAGAGAAAGCGACTTTGTTTTGTACTGTGTAATGATTGTTAGAATTATTTTGATGGGTTTTGTATTCAAAAAGGTCTAATCCCACTCCAGACTTTTGGCAGAAGGTGTAGTTGACGTCCAAATCAGGGTCTAGTGAGGAAGATCAATTGCATATTATGTTACCTTAAAATTGTAGAAGAACAATGGTATGTGCCCTTTTTCAACTACTTTGCGGCGTACATCATAATATTATGTCATGTTTCTTACTTTGAAATTATAATATTAGTATGGATCAGTTACAAGTTCTTTTAAAACAGTTAGTTATACTCGTATGTCACACCTACTTGTTATTATTTTCTTCAAATATGTTTTGCGTAAAATTACCAATAGCCATTATCTATTTTTTTTTGAAAAAAAAAGATAATGAGAATAGGTCATTGAAATTTATATGAAAATACATACTTATATTTAAATAACACTGTAACAATTGTACATTACCCAATATTATTATCAGATAAAGAATCTAATGCCCGATTTCGCCGACGTCTTTTAGCATTAGGGGACCCCTAAACATAATTAGGTGAAATTGAATCTGAACCCTATGTAACCCATATAGGGCTCAAATTCAATGTCACCTAATTATGTGTAGGGGTCCCCTAATGCTAAAACACGTCGGTGAAATCGGGTATAAGTCAAATAAATTTTAGCTATTTTTCTAGGTATAACAATAAGATTTGATATTCTGATGAAATGTTTTGATATATTTTTCTTTCTCTAATTCTTAATTTAGACCTGATTTGGTTTTTTTTTGTTATCTTTTATTGACACTCTATCTACTGAGACAATTGTTATTAAAGTGTGGCTACTACGATAATTGAGCAATGCTCAAACTATCTAAAACGCAAATACTAGCAATGGAGTAAGAAATAAAACTTAAATTGCCAACACGGCTAAGTACACAGGACTATTGGCATACACAAATTCTAATACATAAATCTGTAAACATATAAAAACGGACCTCCTTTGCAGCACACCTAGAACGGCTAGAAAGATCTACCGTTTTCTTTTAACTGTCAAATAAGTAACTCTCCGCATATTAAACTTGGTATAGTTCGGTGTAGTACCTAAAGTGAAGGTCTTTGATAGCGAAAAAATGTAGCCTCATACTAAATTCTATAGTTTCTATCGTTGGCACTTGATGAGCAACAAACCCTATATAGTTTAATGTAATTTTGTCCAACTTAAAGAAAATCCTGATGATGCTATAGATAGTGAAAAGGTTCGGTTTACCAACAATAAAAAGGGTGAAATGTACAAATGAGTGTCTTTTATCATAATAATGACTCATACTCACTGCGTCTATTCAGTGAAAGTTGAAGTTGAAGACAACATATTTGAAGAAACAGAAAACGTCAAAACTAATAATTAAAAAATAAAAATAACAAAAATATATTTAAAATAAAACAAAATAATAAAGCCTACGTCACTTTTGTTTGTGTAAGGGTGAAATGAAACCCTTGCATAAAAATCTGTGCAAGAATCTACAAATGAAAGTGTGCTATAGATACCTGCTTACGTACTCGCATACTTACAAGTTCCATGAACTATAAAAAAATACTTATTGTTTTTTTTATGGCAAAGGAAGGCAAACGAGCTGGCGGCTCCAATGATGGTAAGAGATAACTTTCGCCTATAGACACTAAAGATGTAAATGGTGCGTTACCTACCCGTGGCAAGATATTAAGCCTCGTTCATAAGTTTACCGGCTACCCTGTCCTCCGAACTGGAACACCGCAGTGTCCAGCGCTGTAATGTCAGCGGTAGTAATTGCAGTAGATATATTGCGCAAACGCATTCTGTAATATTTCCAATGGCGAATTTCACTATCGGACTTCGCGTCACAACTTCAAATTTAAAAAAACACACGGTTCGTATCCTAAGACATTTTTTCTCCGTATAATATCTGTATGGATTCAATTACTGACATCGGTATTTCCGAACCACTAAGACTTTGGTACCTTTAAAAAAATGCGTACCAATTTCTTCAAGGCTGGCAACATAGCTGAGACCCTTGGTGCAGTAAATGCTTATGGGTGGTAGTGATCACTTACCTTTAGGTGCGCCGCTTGCTCATTTGCTTGCATTTCACATATTCTATTAAAAAATGTATTATGACTGCGCCGCGGGTGTACGCGTTTTCTGGGGTTCTCTAAAAACCAGGGTTCAGTTTGAACAACTTAATAAGTTGAGCTGCCATTTTTGCATCACAGTTAATCATTAACGTGCATGTACTTAGATCTATTTATATTTACTTAACTTTCAAGTGTATTTGATAATTATTATTATAAATAAATTTTATTTATTACTGTACAATTATTGTCAAATATCATTTTTAATTTTATTTTGTTTTATCGAGTTTTATTTAAATTAACTATTAAATTTCAGTTAGTTAATTTTGATCTAAGCATATATTATATACTGACATCTTAGTTGATTTTAATGCCACAAATAAATGCATTTTATGTATCTAGTTGTTTATAATTTACTGTTTTTTTTTTGATTTTTTTTAAAGTATAGGAATATCAAACAAGCTGGTGGCTGCCTTGATGGTAAGAAAAAGCCACCGCCTATAGACATCAAGGATGTTAATGGTGCGTTGCCAACCTGAAGCTAGATACTGAGGCTCGTGCGTAAGTTTACCGGCTACCCCACCCTACTAACCGGAACACGGCAGTGTCAAGCACTGACATTATGGCGGTAGGAAAAGGCACGGCGGTAGCACCAAAATCCAGACGAGTCGTCGCTGTACTCTACCACCTCGTAAATGGTCACGGTGTTAGTGGCTTAAACCCTTTTCTCGCTTTGGTACCCCTCTTACGAGCTTCGGAGGAGGGAAGCAGGTGGTCTATTCTTATAACGGGGCCCGGACCAACACAAGGACAATTATGTGTTATACACGGTGAAATTAGTATTTAAGATTATTGTGATTTTAGCATAGAATATTATTCTAAGGATGTTAGTATATTTATATGGGTGTGCTTACCTGAAACATTTTATTCAGTTGTGTTGTGTTGTGCCAAGTAAATGTTAACCTATTAAAACATTTGTAATTTGATCTAATGAACAGTATCGATGAAATGTTCACTATTAGAAAGTTATATTATTCCTATGTGCTTTATGACATGTATTTTATAAGTAAGTATTGATATACCTACTTGTTTGCCTTCCTTTGCTATAAAATAAGTGACATGCATAAAGTCGCAGCAAATAGCTAGTATTACTTTATTACTCCTTGAAATTTGGTCCAGAAAATCCTAGACATGATGCAATTAATATCTGACCTCAGGTTAGCAACGCATCATAAACATCCTTGGTGACTATTGGCGGCGGTTATCTCTTACCATCATGGGAAGCCGCCAGGATGTTTGCCTTCCTCTGCTATAACAAAATTGCACGTGTTGATTCGATTTCTACAATTCGCATCACGGATTGTGACTAACGTCAAATTTCGTATTAGTAAAATTATACTTTACTTATACTTACCTAATAATTTAATTAAAGTATTTTTACTTTAATTAAATATTTTAATTAAATTATTAGGTAAGTATAAAACCTAATAATTTAATTATAGTATTTTTGAATAACATTGAATAGCATGTAAATTAAGGCTTCGATGGAACTTCGATATTCAATATAAACTAAAATCCCTTAGAAAATAATAAAAAAGTAAAAAGACGCTAAGGATGATAATAGTGCATCGCTAACTGGAGGCTAGGATGATAGGCCTTGCGCGCAAGTTTCCTAACTACCTGCTTAATAGTGCTTAATGACAAACACTGAACTTATTGCGGCAGGTGCCACTACCTGGCACCAAAACCCAGAGGAGTTGTCGCTGTACTCTACCACCTCGTTATTGGTCACGGTGTAAGTGACTTACACCCTTAGCTCGCCTCTTATGAGCTCCCTAGGAGTGAGACCGATGGTCCTTTATTCTAAGAGGGCTCGGACCAACACGGGGAAACCTCACCTGAAAGTCGACGTAGTTTCAGGTTCTTAAAAAATATTATAAAAGAAAAAATTATATGAATTAGTGTAACCTTTGAAGTTAAGCATGTATAGTTTGCTTCTTGTATATATTATTAAAGTGTAAGTTAGGATTTATGTTTGGACGTATACTTTTGACTTAATTATCCAGGATTTACTAAAAACCTCAGACGGTAGTTAACTTAAATATATTATTACTAGCTATTACTCACGGCCTCGCCCGCGTTGCCGTTTTATTTTTCAAGCAGACGAAACTAATCTCTGAAAAATCGAGATAAAAAATATCCTATCTTTAAAGTTGGACCAAAAAACACACTTACAAAGTTTCAGACTTTTCGGAGAATAGAGTACTGTTACATCGTAACGTGAGATTTTTATACAAAAGATGTTATGAGCATCATCAGTTAGGTAATTTTGAACTTATAAAATTATTTGGTTTCCACGGGAAACTTTTTTAATACGAAGTGGACCGTGTGGCATCAGCTTCTTTTAGGAAAATAGGAGAAAAGCAATCAAGCGGCTTCCCTGAAATTAAATAAACATCGTCACCCACCAACTTCCGTAAAAATGGGGGTTTTTGAGATGAATTGGAGGTGTAAAATGAACATTATTTAATTACACCGCAAAAATAATGCTCTTTTTTTGCACCGCCAATGTATTTTATATTAAAAGTAATTGAGCCATGATTTAGAAATACTGCCTCAAATACTTTGTTAAAACTTTAGTAGTGAAAATAAACTTCTGCTGAGCACTAAAACATACATACATACAAACTTGCTAGCCGTAGCTTATCTCAAGTAAAGTGACACAAAACAATTACGATAAAACTATCACTACACTTGAACTTGACCTCAACAAACATGGTTTAAGTTATAAAATCTGGAGTTTTGTAATTTCCCAAGTAAATACACGCTTTAAAAAACTTGTTTTACATTACACTAGGTATAATGCACAAAATAATTTATTGGGCAATGTAAGACCACATTAGTATAAATACGAGAGGCAATAATAAAGCTGTATCATATCGCATTCACTTTCATTACAAGTAAAACAAAATGTTCTCAAAAGTAAGTTTTTGGTCTATTTGTTTCTTATTAATTTTATTTAATAAGTAATACAAAATGTAGCGAATATTAAACCTAGAGCCCCAAAACTTATTTAGTTGTTTTTCAATTGATTTCTTTATCTACGCGACTAGCATTTTATTACAACATGTAAATCTAATTAATTGATATACCTAAATCTAGTACATTTGTATAAAAATAAGGTTTTTGTGATAAGTATTGATTTAATCTTGCTTTTCTTATGTATAGGTAATCATCTTTGTAGCTGGAGTGCTGGCGGTCAATGCTCAGTACGCATCACATGGTCACGCCGTATCTTCCCAGTCCATCGTCCGCCATGACATTGCCCACAACCAACATGGATACGGTCATGTGCAGCCAATCGCTGTAGCCCCAGTTGTACACGCTGCTCCAGTCCTGACTCACGCTGCTCCCATCGCTCATCACGT
>DWBC01000070.1:0-10509 GCA_018237325.1 Calydna sturnula
AGCCTCAGGTTGGCAACACACCATTAACATCGTTGGTGCCAATAGGCGTCCCATCATCAGAAGATCCGCGAGCTTGTTTGCCTTCACTTGCTATAAAAAATGTAATATCCTCAAATGTGTTTCAGTTTTAATGTTTAAATTGTGTGAAAATAAAAATTATATAGTTTTTGTTTACTTTGTTAATTAAGATGTCTATTTATCTGTCAGTCTGTCTTTCACTTAGTAATACAATGTAACATTTCTTGTAAGAAAGGAATGCGTATTTTGTGGGCGATTTGAACAAAGACGTCTGTATGTCTTGGTATTTTAAAAACATTTTCAGTTCTGCTCTCGCTTTCTTGATTATCAATTTTTACGCCACACAATATTCGTAACGCTCATCCATCCATATATGTGTATAACTTACCATTTCTGTATGCCTTGTTCATGCCCTATTATTGTTTCAGTGGTAATGCAAAAAAAAAAATAGCATCACAGATGTTCATGCATACGAACAAGTAAGACAAGTAATGACACACAGATGTTCATTCTTACGAACAAGTAACGAGTGCGAGGTAAGGTAGATTTTTCGGAAAAAATTTACTCCATAAATCCTGACCTTGAGACTCCACGCTGTATATACCTACACTAAATCATACGGACGAAAACATTTATTAATTTAATCTAATGCGAGGTGAAGGACACCGACCTCGCTATCTTGTTTGGGACAACCTCGCCCTCGGTGATATCCAATCAGCATAAAAGTTGCCAATTAAAAACAAATTCGTCTACGAAAACACAAAATGTAATAACCCAATAGTAGTAGTGATGATGGTTTTAGGTACTATCTGCTTGTTTGATTGAATGCTACTAGTATATATTCTATAGAAGTTATTAGAAGTGTTCTTGGTTTCCCCGTACACATAGCAAATAATCAACTAAAATCTTAGCACTAAGCAAACGCGGTAATCGGCATTAGGACGTAGGAAAAATTAAATATCGTATTGTAAACGCTCGAGTCGAATAATGTGGAAGGTTTATCTTAGTTTCCAAAAGTTGATTTCAGCTAATCCAAGGATGTCCCGCTATTTTGTTTCGTATAGGCTTGAAATGTTCTCTACCACAGTACATATTGTGTTTACAAATGTTGAATAAGGGATTTGAGTTTTAGTTTTAAAAAAGCAAACTATCTTAACGTATAGCCTACTTCCTGTTAAAATTGTTATACAAATCTATTACTTTCGTAATTTGAATAGAAAGGCGAGTCCACTCCTTTGAGATTATCTGGTAAAAAGATTTCCGACTACTCTACCGCGCTTTTGTGTATTTTATTTAGCTACGTGACATTGCCGCTAGCCAAAATTGTTAAAGGCATTTAACACCAGGCAAGGTACCGTTTGAAGTCATTACAGACACATCAAAGACCCTTTTGAGGGATAGTAATTTTAATTGTGTGCCTAATCCACAATACCAATTATTGTTTGTCCGTTATGAAGAGTCCTTGGCTCGGGAGTTAATCAATATTATCGAACGTTCCGTCTTTCAAACTGCAATGACGTTCGAGTCACCTTGCTAATGAGTAATTTTCGACTTTCAGATACAACTGACCGTAACAGATTCATATTTTAGATGAGCAAATGTGTTATCATTTTACATAAACTGATTCTAACTACAGGTTACTCGTATGTAACGTGTTCGGAGTTCCATATACAATAGTTTACAAGTAAAAGCTTTCTGCTATTTAAAGCCTATATAACACTAGCTGTTTTCCTCGACTTAGCCTGTGTTACAAATTGTGGTTATCTACTAGAAAATATTGGTTAAATCACAATGCTGTTTTGATTCAATATCTCTGTGTCCCATGTTGGTTCGTGATTATGAGTTTAGGAGACGCCACAAGTGACATAAATTAAGATAAAGCCACGCCTATATAAGCTGCGAAGAATAGACTATCTGCTTCCCTCCCAGGCAGCTCGTAACAGGCGAACAAAGAGTATAAGTCACTAAAACCGTGACCATTAACAAGGTGGTAGAGTACATCGACGACTCGTCCGGGTTTTGGTACCACCGCCTCGCCTTTTCCTGCCGCCATAATGTCAGTGCTAGACACTGCCGTGTTCTGGTTTGGAGGGCAGGGTAGCCTGTAAACTTATATCTAGGCTTTGTATCTAGGCTCGGGTTGGCAACGCACCATTTACATCTTTGGTGTCTATTGGCAGCGGTTATCTCATACCATCAGGGGAGAAGCCAGCTTGTTTGCCTTCCTATGCCATAAAAAAAACTCTACTTTCTGTAAGATAACATGCCAGCAAATGAATATCACGGCGCAACATTTGTTTTTTTATTTTAAATCTAAACTTAAATTAGTTCGCAATTTTCGTGGATATCTATATCAAAATAGAGAAGAAATAAAATTGCAAATTAGTTAATTAATATAAGTAAGAAATAAACTAAAATGAATATAAAATAGTTAAACTCAAAATGAAATTAGTTATTAATATCACTAAAACTCAAAGAAGCAGAACATAATTAAATTATATATTTTTTAGTATTCATATTCCTAAAAAAAAAATAATATAAATTGCTCAACAAATCTTGAGCTAATTATGTATAGATATCATATTGAAGTGAGATTTATAGTTCCACGTCCACACATTTATCTCATGATTTATTTCATAATGGCTAAAATTTGATAGCCAAAAATTACCTCATGTTCCCATCGGCATACACATATAAAGACAAAACAATCTGAATTACAAAATTGCTCCCTAAAATTGAGTCAAATGACGTATGCTTATGAAGTCGACTACAAGATCCATTTTATTACAATTAGTTTCATAAGGTTCCTACACCCAGTCCGATCTAATAATGCTTTGTTATTGATTATACTGTACATAAAAGTATCATTTTAAATGTTTACCCATTAGTTCCCCGTGTTGGTCCAGACTCCCTTAGAAGAATAGTCCATCTGCTCCCAAGCAGTTCATAAGAGGCGAGAAAAGGACATAAATAAGTCCCTTACATCGTGACTATTAACAAAGTGGTAGAGTACAGCGACGACTCGTCCAAGTTTTGTTACCATTGCCTTGCCTACCTGCTGCCATAATGTCACTGTTTGTCACTGCCGTATTCCGGTTCAGAGGGCAAAGTAGCCGGTAAACATACGCACAAGGCCTAACTGCTAGCCTCAGGTTACCAACGCACCATAAACATCCTTGGTATCAAGATGCGGCGGTTATCTCTTACCATCAAGGGATATTCCAGCTGGTTTGCATTCCTATGCTACATATAAAAGTAGCTGAGTTCAAACCTACGGCGGCAAAACTTCCGTGTAGTGTGGAGCTTTTGATTTTCAGAAACATGTCTATTACGTAGTACATATAAGTCGATGAGTGTTTCATCCTACGCAGTTATCAACAGTATTGGCTGGCTGCTTTGAGATGTCTGCCGATAAATAAGGACCATATAACGATGGATCATTATTTAAAATGATATGATGTTTATACTTCATGTGTGAAGTTAGTTTTTAAGTGTTTAGGATGGTGAGAAGTTATTTTATAGAATAGACAGGAAACAAACAGGTGGATATTGTTAAGGATACAGATAAATAAATATCACTGACACTGACAATTCACACCAATTGAACTAACCCCAAATTAAGTAAATGGCGGTATGGATGTTAGTCAACAGAAGATACATATATAGGTATAGTAATAAATACACAGGAACACATAATATCCTTGATAAGCACACAAACTCTAAAATACGAACCCAGGATCTCATGCAGCCGAGCATATACAGCACTTTCCGGGCTAGAAAGTACTATTCACTTTTGTTTATATTAAATGTACTTCTGACTTATGGGAGTTTCAGTTCAGCCGAATCCAAACGTATAGCGCCATCTATGTGTTCTATTGCTGTACTGTATTTTAATACTTTAGTATAAAAAATAATTGAAGCACGAATCATGCAATGAATAAATAAAAAAAAACTTGTATTAAAAACTACAATACGAATTAACATGGTGTTAAGCTTCTGGTAAAATACCAAAAACGAGTATTCTGTAGACTATAACCATATTATCAAACACAGCTTTGGACAATAAAGTGGTTTCACTACAGTAATAACTAGTTGAACCGCTAACAAGGAAAGTTGGATTTAGTACTATTATTATTGTAAGAAAAGATTATCCCCTCATAATTTATAATTCTCGTTTTATTCATAAAAATATCAAAATCTAGTTCAGTTAAACCGTTACTGCATTAATTATACACTAGAATATAAAGCGAGAGATAGTTACAGTGACAGTGAATTGATAAACCACAAGGTTGAATATTTAATGAATAAAATAAATAAATAGTTATATGAATTTAAAATATCTTAATTTATTAATAATTTTAATGAATCATCATCATCTCAACTATACAACGTCCACTGCTGAACATAGACATACTTTCGATTACGTGCGATTGCCACCTCGACCGGTTTAAAGCAGCCTGCATTCGGCGATTTCTCCTAATTTTCTCCCATGAGATATCATATGCTGTGCTTTTCGGTACACGGTTATCACTCAAGAACTTTTCAGTCCTATCAGCCATCAGTTCTTCGAGGAATGCCGTGCGAATTTACGAGTATATTTTTTGAATAAGAGGTTAACCGCGCCATACAAAATAATCCAATTTCAAACTTTTCGTACCAAAGAAATATGTTAAATAATTTCACACAACTTCCTAAAACTAGCAACAATAGGTAACAAAGGTGGACATATACACTATCCAACATCCGATTCCATCAAACCCAACAATTGCCAACAAAAATAAAAACAGATGCCATCATGGACCATATCTCTTTATAGTCAACTTAACTAAAAGGATTAAAATGATATCTTCCGTCCTCTAACAGCCAGTGTGGTCCGCGGAGCGTGAATAGTCGCTTTTGTTACTTACCTAAGCTTTTAATACTTTTGTACCAAAGTTGCTTTTTAATTTTGCCGTTTTGAAAAAAAGGGTGAATTTTAATCTCACTTTCTTAAACGTGAAGCATTAGGATGCTTTTGTATATTTAAGGATTTGCTCACCTTGTGTTAAATCCATTTTGATTTCTAAAAAAGCGTTGAAAGGGTTCACGAGATTTATCTTTATCTGGTTAAGGCTTTGTCCTGTCAAATTTTACTTTAAAAACCCTTTGTGCTCGCAACAATTCGTAATTTAAATCTTTAATTTCTTTGACAGGTTTTAATTTTTGCGAAGGGATTAATTTACTAGGTGGTTCTATGATTTTTACTCTGGTGCAAAGTATAGCCCCGTTTTGTTGCATGCTTTTTTTAATGTCAATGTTAGCAGCTATATTGGATGGTAAGATTGGTGGTAAATACTATATCAGACGGAACTACAGTATAAAACTCATCTAGCTATAAAACAACTTGTTCTTGTTCCGATCTGAGTCTATAGCTATATTAGTAATAAAAAACCAGCGCAGAGGGTAACATCATCAAAATAATAGAAAATAATTAATATTGAGCAAAAAACACGTTTTTTAACACGTTTATGGTGTGGGTTCCCCCTTAATATTTTTTGGAAATTTTTAGTATTTGTTATAGCGGCAACGGAAATACATACCTTGTAAAAATTTCAGTTCTAGCTATCACGGTTTATGAGACATAGCCTGGAGACAGACAGACCGACAGATACCGGGGAATAAGTTATGGGTTCCGTTTTTACCTTTTAAATACGGAACCCTAAAAATGTTGTTCCTATCCATGTTCCGAACCAGTAAATTAAAAAAATCAAGTACAAAGCACACACAGTAATATAAATTAATAATTATATATAGAAACTAGCTGACCCAGCAAACTTCGCTTTGCCTTATTTAGACTACCCATTACAAAAATACTACAAAAATCGTCAAAAAAAAATTTCTTTTTACTTGGACTCTTTTCACTTAGACCCATGGAAAATATATGTTGGCCGATTCTTAGACTTACTGAATATGCTCACGTAATTTTATTAGAATCGATCCAGCCGTTTCGGAGGAGTTCAATTACGCACTCCGTGACACGAGAATTTTATATAATAGATAAAAATACATTGAAATAAAAAAATAATGTTAAATTAAAAAGTTCGTCATACAAATATATAACATTTCAGGTACGGAAAATATTGTTCATACCTCAGGTACGTACAATATTTGTACCGGAAACTTCTTTCCACATAATAATTTCGCAACTAATAATATATCTTACCTTACTTTACATAAATATATAAGCTTTTTAACTTGATTGTTAAAAAACCATACACTCAAATTTTTTCATCTACCTCGATTACTGATCAATTGTCACTTGGTAAGTTATCCTCGCCAGTTGAGCCTAATATTTGAATGAAACTTCGACACTGGAAATTCTCTAGAAATAATTTATATAGGAAAGCAAAACTTCCCTTGTCATATAGTATACGAGTATATATAAAACTATGTTATTGAGTATATCTATACTTGCTTCCGGCTTTAAACTGTGACATTTTGCACGCGAGTCTAAATGCAAATACGCCTTAAGGAATTTGGACTTAAGGATTGAATGGTAATATAAACTTAATATACACATCAAATTAATTTTATTATAGTTTCTTTTTAACAGATGTAAAATCAACATATTTGGGTAGAAACATTAATTATACAAGCGCGGTAAAAACATGTATTTTGTAATATTATATTATAACACATTAATTTCATTTTTATCAAGTTATCATATTACATATGGAAAGTTTAATGGCTTGATTTGATTGATTGCAAACTGATCTTGTTGAAATTTTTAACAACATATTGAATATCTTTGAATTTATTAATTACTAAATTATGAATTCAGAAATGGTAATTAATGGATTAATAATATTATTTAAATAATTTAGGAAACTGTACTAATTTAAATTTCATATTTATAAGTTATGTAAGTATCAATCTCTATTTTCCAGCTGCAAATTCCCTGTAATTGCTCAGGGTAACATGTAATTAATGGTAGTATCTATATAACAATAACAGTACTAAATAAAATATCTCATACAAAATATTTTTTTTCGTGTTTTTATGGCAAAAAAGGATTTTTCGATTTTCATAATTGCAAATAATATCTGTTTGTATCATATTTGTACGAATAAGCGATGGAACTGAGTTAAATTGAGGTAAAAAAATAACGATGGATTTCAAACTATATGATTTTTTCACATAATATTGTAGATTTTTTTAATTAATTATTATCATAATACAAATATTGACCTCGTATTCTTTTATTGAAAAACAAGTTTTAATTCGTACATAAATGTGTACACTTACTATAAATGCACGGTTTTGTTATTTTTTAATACGCAAACCTTTCCTTATTTAAACAGATTCAACGTTTACCGCGCAGCAGATCTCTTGTAGCTGTGTAAAAAATAATTAATTGTAATAAGTCCTCGTGAATATTCGCCACCGCTCGAAACCCGGCCCACCCCACCTCCCGCGTTCATCCTCCGAATGTATACCCAACGAGGCTCCGATGCCTTTGGATCGTCACGAGAATTTAGTTGACTCTGCGTAGCGTTGAGGTACGGTCGCGCCACTCAGCGCTACAATCGGGCGAACGTTCAAGTGAACGCATGTTTATATATCGTATTACGAACTCTACAAATCTGAAAAGTGGTTCCGAATTTTATATTTAAATCGTCTCTACTAAACCTCTAATCATATAGTTGATATTTATGGAGGAAAAAGTGTAAGAAAAAAAATTTTACTAATATAACATGAATTTAAACAAAATATAAACTTATAACCGTGTGATCATGTGTGATGATATAATAAAGGACTGTGTGTTAAATTGATTTTGAAGTTAATTTAAAAATTGATGGATGCTCTACATCCGGAAAGGGGAAGCAAGAATCAAATGCCGACGGAAAAAACATGACACCAAGCCTTTTGTGCTTTATTTCTTTCTCCCTTGATATTTGATTTTAATAAAAATGGCTTTGTGTCAAATAGCTTCGAGGAATACAATATTTCACCAAGTTTTGTTTTGGTTCGTCATTGGACTCAATGTGGCCGATCAGAGCTCAATACCGCTAAAATATGAAGCCCCAGATGATTGCCAGTGGTGGTTAAGAGGACCGAATGATGCTCATGAAGTCTCCTTAACATGCAAGTTACGAACGATTAACAGTGAATTCGATACAACGAACTTTAGTGTAATACCATCAGAACATACAACATCATTACGTGTTGAGTGTAACGAAGAAATGATGTACAAAAGCTCTCTTGATGATCGTAGTTTTGCACATTTAATAAAACTACGTGAACTTGTACTTGATAATTGTAAAATTGGAAGATGGCCACCAGGTGTGCTCTCTGGATTAAGAGACCTAAGAAATTTAACTATCAGAACAAAAAATACTGAGTGGGCCGCTATGAGCTTAGAGATAGCATCAGAAAGTTTTACAGCCGTACGCCAATTGGAAAAGTTAGACTTAAGTTACAACAACATTTGGTCTTTCCCAGAAAACTTGTTCTGTCCACTGACTAATTTAGTTTATTTAAATGTGTCTTCAAATAGACTTCAAGATGTGAGTGATTTAGGATTTAGAGAAAGAGCAGTTCATCAAGCTCTCATTAGTGACCAGGATGGACAAGGGCCTTCAGTACCACCGCTACCACATTCTACATGTTCGTTAGATATTGAAGTTCTAGATGCTTCTAGTAATCATTTTGTGCTAATGCCTGAAAATGGATTCATGGCTCTACGAAGACTAAAAGAGTTACATATACATGATAATGAAATATCCATGGTAGCTGACAAAGCTTTATCTGGATTGAAACAACTTCAAATAATTGATCTTTCTAACAACAAAATTGTGGCATTACCACAAGATCTATTTAAAGATTGCAGACCAGTTATAAAAGAAATTTACCTTCAAAACAATTCAATAAGTGTACTCTCACCAAGTCTATTTGCAAATTTGGATCAGTTATTGGCCCTAGACTTATCTAGGAATCACTTAACTAGCACATGGATAAACGAAAACACATTTACAGGGCTTATAAGAATGGTTCTTTTAAACCTGTCCAATAACAGGCTCACTAAGTTAGAACCAAAAATATTTAAAGATCTTTATACTCTTCAAATATTAAACGTACAACACAATATGTTAGAGACTATAGCAGCTGATACATTTTCACCAATGAATAATCTTCATACATTAATTTTGTCATATAATAAGATATCGCAAATTGACGCATATGCCTTGAATGGATTATATGTATTATCACTATTGTCTATTGATAACAACCATCTGGAAGAAATACATCCCGAAGCATTTCGTAATACTTCTTCTCTACAAGACTTAAACTTAAATGGAAATCGTTTAAAGAAAGTGCCCATAGCTTTGAAGAATATGCGTTTACTAAGAACGCTTGATCTTGGAGAGAATCAAATTACATCGTTAGAAGAATTTGACTTTCTTGGTTTACATAATGTTTATGGATTACGCCTCATAGGCAATAAAATAGAAAACATAAGCAAAGACGTATTTATTGATTTGCCGTCATTGCAAATACTAAACTTAGCTAGAAATAAATTAAAACGTATTGATATGAATGCCTTTGAGAAACTTAACAACTTGCAAGCAGTACGACTGGATGCAAACCAACTAACAGATGTCCAGGGACTCTTTGTAAATATACCATCTCTGTTGTGGTTAAACGTATCAGATAACCAAATAGAATGGTTTGATTACGCCGTTATACCTAAGGGACTTCAATGGCTTGATGTCCATAATAACAACATCAAAGAGTTGAGCAATAATTACCGTCTGGATAAAGAGTTACGCCTACAAACATTAGATGCGAGTTTTAATAAAATGACTAAAATATCCGCTTACTCGATTCCCAGCAGTGTTGAACTTTTGTTCTTGAACGACAATCAAATAACACAAGTTGAAGCTCAAACTTTTGTGGGGAAAACGAATTTAACGAGAGTCGATTTGTATGCAAATCAGATAACAAGTATGGATCTCAATGCGCTTCGCCTAACGCCGGTTGATCCAGGTCGGCCTCTGCCAGAATTTTATATTGGCGGGAATCCTTTTCAATGTGACTGTACAATGGAGTGGCTACAAAGAATAAATAAACTAGACCATCTAAGGCAACATCCCAGAGTGATGGACTTAGAAAGCATATATTGTAAATTGTTATATAATCGTGAAAGGACGTATATCCCTCTTATAGAAGCGGAGTCATCCCAGTTTTTGTGTACATATAAAACTCATTGTTTTACCTTGTGTCATTGCTGTGATTTTGACGCCTGTGATTGTGAAATGACGTGCCCGTCAAATTGTTCGTGTTATCATGACCAACCGTGGTCAGCGAATATAGTGGACTGTTCTGCAGCCGGATATTCCGAAATACCTAGTACTATACCAATGGACGCTACGGAATTATATTTGGATGGTAATAATTTTGGTGGTTTGACAAGTCACGCTTTTATAGGACGTAAAAATTTAAAAATATTGT
>DWBC01000071.1:0-10497 GCA_018237325.1 Calydna sturnula
ATAGCCTATGTTACTCGTGGATAATGTAGCTTTCGAATGGTGAAAGAATTTTTAAAATCGGTCCAGTACTTTGTGAGTCTATTCATTACAAATAAACAAATAAACAAAAAATATATCCTCTTTATAATATTAGTTTAGATTCCTTCAAACAAATTTTATTACTTGATATATAGATATATAGCTTACTAGAATTTAAAAGTCAGTTAATATGAGTGATTCGCGCCTACGTTCTTTTAAATTCAACCCTGTTAACAAATACAAGCAAAATTGCTTACATTTTTTTCGAATTTTTTTGCAATAGGAATGAAGTAATTCTACCTACGACACCATACTTTAATAAACAAATACATATTATACTACTATTGATGGCAAAATGTGTATATCTTTTATTATAAAACACCATATAGTAAATAAATCATACACTGCAATCTTATACTATTTAAGTTCAGAAGTTTATAACCTTATTTTGTTTTCAGGTTTGGTGTTAAGTGATATTATAGAAAAATATTTTGTTTCGCCAACCCTACTAAGAGTAGTCAGGGTTGCTAAAGTGGGTCGAGTACTTCGACTCGTAAAAGGTGCAAAAGGCATTCGAACTCTTTTGTTTGCCTTGGCCATGTCACTGCCAGCTCTTTTTAATATTTGCCTACTGTTGTTCCTTGTGATGTTTATCTTCGCAATTTTTGGGATGTCATTTTTTATGCACGTGAAAGATAAAGGTGGCCTTGATGATGTATATAACTTCAAAACCTTCGTGCAGAGCATGATCCTACTATTTCAGGTAATTATTGACTTTAATAATTCATAGCAATTAATTTATTTCTTGCTCTAATATAAATTTATAAAGTCCAATGTAATAGTAGGCATACACGCTGCATACAATATAAAAACTTTATGGTAACTTAACTGGTTCTTACCGCGATTGGTAATTAAGTTTTTCGATATTTCAACGCTGTTACAAGCACCATGATCACAAGTTAACTGAACACTGTCTTAACTACCTAGGCCCTATGTTGGCAACGCTCTATTAACGTCTTCCGTGTATTTAGGTAGTGGATGGAGATAACCATGCATCAGGGGGCCTAGAATGAGTAATATCGTCTCAACACGATCGCGTGTTTTTTTATAATAATCGGTGCAGTAATCAACCTTATTGCCATACAAATATTAAGTTTGACAGTTAAAAACGAAGCGAACCTGTCGAGATAAAAGTGCTATTTTAGCCCCCGGGCGATCCGTCTGACCGTCTCTCTTAAAAAAGACTGAAGGTAGATGAAATGAGAAAGAAGGTAGACACAAATATAACGATCTATTAATTCGAATATTAATTTGTACTGACAGATGTCAACATCAGCGGGGTGGGATGGAGTATTGGACGGCATTATCAATGAAGAAGAATGTGACCTCCCAGACAACGAGAGAGGTTATCCCGGAAACTGTGGGTCTGCCACAATCGGGATAACCTACCTCTTATCCTACCTCGTCATATCTTTCCTCATAGTTATCAACATGTACATTGCTGTCATTTTGGAGAATTATTCCCAGGTAAGTACTTTAACTGAATTTTATCTAAAAAAATATAATTCCACGCCCAATTGCATACGGATGCGGCACATAGATTTTTTAGTGTAAATTGAAACTAACCTCATGAGAGAAATTTCTACGAAACGTCTTGATAGAGTGAACACCCACCTTCAAGCTTAGTGAACTTCCACCGTCACCGTCTACGTCAACCATAAGATGGGCCGAAAATCATAATAAATTATTAATCTCTCTCCTCTTTCCCGCATTCACGTCGATCGAAATTATTCTCTACCTATTTGACCATAATATGTGGGTTTTATTCTCTATTAGCCGATACGTTCAATTTTGTTGGACATTATTTTTTTGTTATGCAATTATGTCGACTTGCTTTTCAAGTAATATTATTTTTATTTGAATTATGTCTCTCCTAAATAGTGCAGCTTTCTCATAGTGAAAGAATTTTCAGAATCTAATGAGTGCGTCCGATGATTACTTATTTATAAATTGTTATAGATTGATACTTCCATCCATTCAAGTACATATTGGAAGACATATCTTTCACGTCATTTATTTGGAGCTGTTTTAAATAGGTTAAGAGTGATAATTTACGTGTGGAGATTCAATAATCTGAAAAGTACAATTAAACTATGCAAAAAATGATTAGGTGCTAACATTATTCTACCGTTTTCACAATTATATTTTTAAAATTTCAGGCGACAGAAGATGTACAGGAGGGCCTAACGGACGACGACTACGACATGTACTACGAAATCTGGCAGCGATTTGATCCGGAAGGTACACAGTACATAAGGTACGAGCAGCTGTCTGATTTCCTGGACGTCCTTGAACCACCGCTGCAGATTCACAAACCGAACAAGTATAAAATAATATCCATGGACATACCTATTTGTCGCGGAGACATGATGTTCTGCGTGGACATCTTAGACGCGCTCACGAAGGATTTCTTCGCCCGGAAAGGGAATCCTATCGACGAGCCAGTGGAAGTGGGTCGGCCCGACGAGGTCGGGTACGAGCCGGTGTCGTCGACGCTGTGGCGGCAGCGGGAGGAGTACTGCGCGCGGCTCATACAGCACGCGTGGAGAAGGCACCGGCGAGCCACGTCGCCGGGCGGAGAGGACGCGGGCGCGGAGGCGGACGCGGGGTCGGGCGCGGGTTCCGGCGCGGGCTCGGGTGCGGGCTCTGGCGCGGGCTCGGGCGCGGGCGCGGACGCGGGCAGTGAGGCGGGCGCGCCCACGGCCGTGCTGCTGGCGGGCGGCGGCGGGCGCGTGGTGCTGGCGGGGGGGGCGGCGGCGGCGGCCCCGGAGCCCGCGCCGCCCCCCGCGCCCGTCTGACCCGCGCTGGCGCTCGCGCTGCTGCCCGCGCTCGTGGACGACTCCCCGCTGCCCGCACCGCTGCCCGAGCTCTTAAGCCCACCCAAGCGCACTTAATTATTTTTTACGCTAGTTGTTTCGAGTACTTTGGCGTCGGCGGGCCAGCGGCGCGGACGAGAAGCGCGCGCGCGCGAGTGAGTTGTGTTCTCGTGGCCGGAGCTACTGAGATTGTTTTGCGACCGACGTTCGCGTTCACCGTGTTTTACCGTTTTGTGTTTCGCGTCGACCTTATCCGCGGAGTGAAGCCGAGTGCCCGTTGGAGATTATCGTTTTAGCGTGCACGCCGTTTTTTTCGTCACTAGTGATTTAAGGTAAAATTGAAGAAACATTAAAAGCTTATTTTTGTATTCGAACGAGACTACGATCTATCTATGTACATTTGTAAGCGAGTCGCTACGGTAACTGAGATTGTCGATATGCGTGTCGACCGCCGGACGTCGTTTTTCCCCGAAGCGACGTTTCGCGGCGACGACTGACGAGCGAGCGCCAGAGAGAGACGCGGATTGACGTTTGCTTCGATGAGTTCCGCTTCACTCGGTCTCCGCCGGAGCTGCGCCGTCAGACAGGACGCCGCGCTCAATTTACGGCATTTATAAATCGTTATATAAAATATATTGTATACAAACATCACTACATTCATTTTTATCTTGTTTACTGCGTTTGAACGCTAGCGTAAATGTATTTAATACCTACGCTTAAGAAAAGCAATGGCTATGCCTATTCATATCAAATTTGTCCATGATAGTTTTTAATAGTTCCGACTTTTAAGCTTCTTATTGTACCAAAACGACGAAAATCACGTCATACCTTCTAGTCGAGGTCAGGATCCTCGGTCTTTAGAAAAATTTTTGCATTGTTATCTATGTAAGCTTAGCGAATCAGCAGTAAATTGGTACCAGAGTTCACTTCCGTCCTAAATCAGTACGCATCATATGAATCGAGCCATTTTACGTAATGAGCACCCTTGCGTAGTTAATGTAATTTCCTTCCCCTGAATTGCATTAACTGCGGACACAGACAGAACGTGCGATTTCCCCTCGCCACGGCCTGTCCGTCCCATTTACCTATATCAAATTGTCAGCGGGCTGGTACTGCTTCTGTTTTATTAAATGCACACAATTTTCGCCGATGTTGTCTATGTCATCGCAATGATCTTTCGCGTAGTAGATGCATTTTATTGTATACTGAATGAAATTTGGCTATCCGAAAGACAGTAATTAGCAATAAGATTTATAATAAACCTAAGAGATCGAACGTCCCTTACCGAGTAAGGTAGGTAATATTGAAATGTTTATTTTTCGATTGACATCTCTCTACAATGGAAGTAGCGCGAATGTGAAGTAAACAGTACAATTTTCCTTAAGACCGACCACCGCGTCGGAGGACTCCAAGTGCGTCACTTTGATCAAATGATTCTCGAAGTTGAGCTACGTCAGTATTGTCTTTTCTAGCACAAGTAATTTTAACGAATTTTTTTGTAAATTATCTTTGGTAAATAAATTTTCTATTTGTGTACATAATGAGCTTACCGCCGCCGGGTGGAGCCCGAACCGCACTTCGCAACGTACATTAGTCGTGTCTGAAACGACATCAGCGAGTCGCGTAGTGATACAAGCTTGAAGCAATAACGTTATCGTGTGCTCGAGTTTCGCTTTTCTTACGAATCATGTCCTTGAATAGTTGTGTGTTGGTTGTATTACGTTTTATTCAATGAAATGTGAAAATCTCAAGTGCAAGACAATCTAACGTTGCAAAATTTTAAAGAGTCAATGTAATGTAACTAAGAAGACGCTTAACTTTTTGCACCTGTTTTGCAATAATAATTACAATTACGGATAATAAATATGTAGATAAAGTTTATAAAAAGGCGTTGCGGTGGATTTGCCAGCGCGAATCTTCCCCAGCGTTGGCGATTCCACCGCTAAAATACCGCCCTCGAAAGATTTTTTTGAGGTTAACAATAAACAATGAAACTCAGTTGATTGATCACGCTGGTGAAGTGTCAAGGAACGGCTTGTTTCAGACTAATTTGTCTTGAACTAAAACGTAAATTCGATATCATATGTCTATAGATTAGATTTTGTATTAAAAATGAGAAAACTATTTAAATTTGTTTATGAAAAAATGCAGTGGTCCCCGTTACAAATTTTAGTAGTTTCTTTAAAAACGCTTTCAGTAAACGCATAGATAGACGTGAATATAAATAATAATTTTAGCGTAGCTATAAACACGCCACTAATTTTATTAAATAAAATTAAAAACAAACCGTTTTTTGACACAAGATATATATGGAATTCTAATGTTTGTTTTTTTTTTGGTAAAACCAAATATTTTTATCTACTATTAGGCATATTGGCACAAAAAAGTTGTGTTAAATTAAGTTTAGACAATAAGTTACGATATCATTGTATAATTTATTTGACTAAACTTATGACAAAAAGTGAGTTCAGTTTGCTGAATGATAGAGGTTTAATTGAGTATTTATTATATATATTGTTGAAGTTTGTACAAAATAAATTAAGTAAACGATAAAATATAGAACTTGACTGCTTTATATATTGTTTCATTTATTTAGACTACAATGACGCATATCGGCCATAATAAGACGTCGATTAAAGACGCAAATCCTACTCGTAGCAGTATATAAGACAACTAAAAAACTAATGGACCCAACTACCAAGCCTCTTTAATTAAGCACGTTTTTTTTATTCATCTAGAGGCATATTGAGCCATTTTATTCCAATATCTCCTAAGATTCCTTTTGATCAGTTTTACTTAACAATTTAAAATACGTATTTTCGCGTTTAAAGAATTCTGCAGAATTGTCACGGAAAACGTTTAATGACAAGTTATAATAGCGAAATATGGATACGGCTAATCAGTCCCATATCCAGATACATCTTTAAGAAATGTCTGATATGTCTTCAATCATGTCATAAAACAATAAAACACCATGATCTATTTTTATTTGGGTTTATTTTGATTTTATTTATCCTATATAGAATTCTATATATTTAAAATTACAGCTTGAATGGCATATTTTATTCGATCTTAATTATTAAGGGTTGTGTTTATCTCCTTGTAAAATATTAGTCTTTATTCTCTTGTTCGATTTTCGTTACGGTCCAAGAAAAAGGTGGCATGAGCCTGAAAACAATTTTATGTTTTATCAATCTACTTCAAATTAACCGGTGATGTTAAAATGAGTGTGACGCGGTCCGCGAGCAGTGTCCTCACTAATACCAAAACTATAATTTCAAACATCAAACTATTAAAAGGGGTGCTGCGATAGTCCCGTAACCTGAACAATTTTACTGGCAGAATACATTCCGCTTTTCAAAAACTCTAGAACCCCTAAGCGAACATCCGGCTCGAAGGACCAATGTTAGGGTCCATTGAGCGTATCATTTATCTTCTTGACGACTTCCATAGCAGGATACCTTTTGATTATTTTAGTTTTCGTGCAAACAGATAAGCTAATTTACTTAGATATATCGATAACTTTTTAATACGATGATTTCATATTTTATACATCATTGAAAGGTTATAAGTTTTAAAACAAAAGTAGCTCGTTATAACTGCAATATACACTTATGGCCTTTTAGGTAGTTTACCTATAACATTTAATAGACAGTAATTACTCGTATGCCTATATATATATACGCTGCACCAAAAATTACCCAATGTTACATTTATACATAGTACATTAGCTTTTCAAAAAGCACTTCTACAAAAAATGTGTACACATAATATAGGTAATAAACGTACCGATGTCCTGACTTAGGCTTTGCTAGGTCTTGTCGGAGACGGCGCCAACGCATCCCTGTGACAAGAAGCAACATTACATAACATTAAATATCAGCGAAATTAGTGTTTCAACACGCCTTTGTTCTCGGTTACACATGAAAAGCAACTCGAGGTAAACGATAACATTTTATTTTATTAATTGCATTAATTGCTTGCATTATAATGCGGGTAAGTGGCAGGGCGAGACCCATAGAGCTAACTTACCTCATACTCAGCTTACCAAAAACCTAAACCAACTTTTTTATTAGCCTTGCAAATAAAATTGATATTATTGGTTGGCCGTTGTATATAACTATGATACTTTCCTAATCGATACAGGATTCATAGCACTGTGAATTTTATTTTAATTAAAATATTATCAACATATCCTTCTTTAGGAAATAAGAATCATCAAGCTACTTAATCCATTGGTCTGCACGTCGATGCAATTTTAGTTACCGTGATGAACACGACGATGCAAGTCAATACAAATGGCCCTAAAGTTTTACATTTGTTCGGTATTCTAGTAAACTAAGACCGAGTTAAATAAAACTCAGCCTAACTAGGAGTGCCGTCGCATTCACACATAGTACTCGAGTTCACATGACCAAACATCACTTTCTGTCTCTTTCATTCCTAAGTAGTTGGTGCTATTGACGCCCCTTTTTACTTTTCGCCTCGGTTTCTGGGCGTAAAGTACCTACAACTTTAATTTTCGTGGACTCCAAACACACGTAATCACTGCGTCTATACACACAGTGCTTTCTGAAAATGACAGGAGAAAGGAATTAGGGTGAAATAACAATCACCTCGATGTTACTATTTTTTTTTATTTTCGTCTTATTTTTAAGACAGTGATTGTGTCTGTGAAATTGACACATACATTATGCCCGTCAAAAAAATACATAATAATCATGAATATGTTATTCATATAAATATTTTACAGCATCTTTATGTACAATGTATGTACCGATTTTGGTCCTCCATGTGCCGTTATTTTACTTAATAATGGACTGTGTTAGAGGACAACTACATAGAGTCCACTAGGTGAACTTTCAAGCTTAAACAAGACCACATTAACTGGCAGTGCAAACTTTCCGAACTGACGTTTCAGAACAATTCGATATGTAGCACTAAAGATACATCAAGCTATACTCGGTCGTTCCAATACTACATGAAAAACGTTTTGAAGAATTGTGTTAATAGTCGAAAAAGGTAAATGTCAGTCGCATGTCTAATTAATCTCGTTAAATAGCATTTACAACTCTTATACTTTTTAAAATTACAAAATTTGAAACAAGATATATTCGGGCCTTCGAGGCATTAAATAAAATTGATCACAGAATAAAAACTATTTTGAACTAACTTAACGTTTAGGTAGCTTATACCGTATTCTAATAACAAAAATAGGATTTTTGGTAAAAAATATTTTTCTCGTGTCTTCTCTTAACCGATAGCTAATATTTAGTTACATTGTGCTACTATTTCAATCAAGTATCAATAAAATTAACAAGCGCTGAAAGCCGGCACTGATAAATCCCTATATATGAATTTCTTCACATTTACGAAATTAATTACAAAAAAAATATATTCTAAATTTCATTTTAAAATGTTATCATTTAGTATATTGACTAAAACACTAAGCGATCTACGCAACGACAAAAGCTAATAGAGGTCTTTTTAAATTAATCCATCACATTCAGCAACACTTTCTATCTCGTCTTTGTTTAGTGACTTCCTTCCGGAAGCCTGAAAGGCTCACCGTGAACTTATGAGAAAATGGCATACACTCATTTTTTTATATTTTTGCTACAAACATAAATACAAATGTACCAATAACTGATAAACAATTTAAAAACTAACTTGTGTAGCCGTGAACTGGAAATAGGGACAACATGGCGTCCTACAATAACCCGAGGCGTCAACCCCGGCCGCCATCTTTAAAATGTCAACGATAATAACTCTCACGTAAAATTTTTTTATTTTTAAGAGTACACAAGTTAGAAAAAGTTTGTAACACAGGTTAAACATGGCTGTACCGCCATTTTCATACAATTGAGGATGAGCCAAACGGGTTTCCGAACTTCATCGCGCATTCCACAATAGATCTTTATCAAACTCAAATCGCAAGAACATTAGACAATGGACTTCTATGTTAATAGCTCAAGATCTAAATAAAACAAGATTTTTGTAAAATAATATACACGTAACACAATAATTGCTCAGGAAAACAAAAACTTTACCCTAGATGACTCCACTATGGATAGACGACTATTCAAGTGTCATTGTAAGTTTATAGAGGCAAATAAAAAAAATTTCTACTTGGCCAAACTAATTATTTTTCTGGATTGACCCAAGTCATAGTTGTCGTTCATCGTTCGTATTTTATAGGATAGACAAACAGACGGATGTTATTGTTCCTTAAATTATGTACATTAATAACTTGTTTAAATTATGTATACTTTATTATCAACAAGCACACAGAATTTCTTTCCACAACGTCAAACCAAAACACTTATCTGATGGTCAAACGATCAACCTACATCGAAATTAGATAAATATATTTTATATCCTAAATACGACTTACATGAGATATTTCTATTTGCAAATTGAACTACCATTCCTGTTAAACATACAACTGAATGTGACCTCAACTTTACTAGACCTCATACATAAGAAACTACAATAAAATTACTTTTACAGTCAAAAACTCAAATCTATCGAAAGACTACAGGAGATCTGTATTATAAAAAATATATACTATCATTAGAACACTCTACAAATTAGGTGTACAATTTAAACAATTTTTAAACACAAATATCTTCAAAAAACTTAAACTACTAGCACTTTTAGTACAGGCCTCGACAATTAATAAGCATTGAGCAGAAGAAAAGTACTAAGGCTTCAGTAGTAATCAAGTTACTATAAAATTTACAATAAAACCGGTCAAGTGCGAGTCGGACACGAAGGATTCCGTACCGTCATCGAAACAATACAAAATCGTTAATATTGAGCAAAATATACGAAAAACACACGTTAATTGTAAGGAAACCTCCCATATTAGACTAGTATTTGTTGCTATAGCGGCAACGGAAATACATAACTTGTGAAAATTTCCGCTGTCTATCACGGTTTATGAGAGAGACAGACAGACGGACTGACGGCGGAGGCTTAGTAATAGCGTTCCGTTTTTACCTTTTAGGTACGGAACCCTAAAAATACAATTGCATTAAAACCTCCTTTTTGTTGCGGTGTTTAAAAAAAAAAAATATTCTTCTCCATAACTCTTGATTAGAAATACTAACCCCGAACAATAGTATAAGTTCCGGAAGTGTAAAATACTAAGAATATTCTTTTTCCCAAATTATTGAGGTGTCACAGATGGTACCGGCAATAATGCACGTACGGGTGCCTTAAACCGATTTTTTATTGGTTTTGTGAAAAGGTTTATTGGTCGTAAATTCTTTATCACTTTTCTGTGCTCACGTCCTTAACGAGTAATTGCTGAATAATCAAAGGCCTGTGTGACCCCAACGCCCACTGGTACAATAATTTTATGAGACCAAGATTATTTTTCTCAGTTCAATTCTCGATTCTCAATCGTTTATTTGCACACATAGGATAAATATACATTTATAAAAACAAAGAACGGCGGGCCTAGTATGCACACTTTCGATTCGAAACGATTGCGTGTTTTTATAATAATTGGTGCGAAAATGAACCTTAGTTCCTTACACTTATTGCGTTTGACAGTTAAAAACGAAGCGATCGTGTCGTGTTAAAGGTGCTGTACTAG